>LUCM01000401.1:11998-33647 GCA_008360955.1 Fasciolopsis buskii | reverse complement strand
CTGATTATCCTGCGCGACGACCGATGCAGTAGGGAATCATTTGTAGGCGTGTAACTTATGGAGATCGATGGACGGGTAATGCTAGGGTGTCCAGCCGCTAAGCAGAAGATCGACTATGGTTCTCAAGCAAAGCCTTTGGTTCCGACAAGAACCTGGTCGCAAGGCAGTGGGGTATGGCTGAGTGGAAGCATCAAGGTTTAGCCATCTGTCTTAGAACGATGGCCAATAATACTCATCCCAGTTGAGGGCACCGGAACTAGCTTTTATCCCCGTACGTTCGTGGGAACATTTCGGCCCGTAGGTAGTGGATAGAAATTCCTCAGCAGAGGCTGTTGGAGACGCACGGTTATTTGGAAGCACTCTGAGATGCGTTCAAGACGATTATGCCGATTCGGGGCCGGAGACATCTACTCTCGGCCATGCTGAGGCATTCGGGGGCTAAACGGATTCAAACTACTTAACATCTAAAAGTCATTTATAATCAATAACTATGACCATTGTATTGTATAGTGTGACTAACTCATTCGCCTATGCATTATCACGGAGTGTACATAGCTGCAGAATTCAAGAATTTTTTACATTAGGATCTCAAAATCCATCATAATATGGACAGCATCTAACTGCTGACCTAGCTGTATTGCATGTCTTGTTCGTTCGAAAACCAAATGGGTTTTCTTTTTTGCCGCCCAGTGAAGCTTCCTCGAATTAGAGGAGAGCATGAAAATGACTCTAGGAGCATACTCACTGAAATGCGGCAAGACAGCCAAACAGAAGGTAAAGTGATATATCATTAGAAACCAAGAACTCTCGAGAGATTTGGGCAGCTGCGGAAGAATTATGTCAAAAACAGATTGCAAAGCTGAGTCTAGGTTACGGATCACTTCTCAAACTACAGCACATACGGTTCTCCGCCTACAATATTCGAGTTTGATCCGCTTCGTGAATTCACAAGTCGTAATTTCTCCTGGCATGCCGGAATTCACATTGGTGATGTGGCAAGTCATTCAAACTTTCCAGATTGAACTTCATCTCCCTCTGTTAGCCTGAGAGTAATCAGAATACTTTAACACCAATAAACTTGTTGTTTGATTGCAAGATGCAATCACCGCTGGTTAGTTGGATTTAAGAGACACTCTATCCGTTGTCATTTGTTTTTCCATAGTATATCGAAACGAACGAATGACAAATTGGTCCACTAAGATCGTTCGGGTCTTTTATCCCATTCAACCTTCCAGTGGGCTAACAAAGTGTTTTAGAAATAACGAGACAAACATGGAAGGGAATTCTTTGTCACTACAACTCCATTTAGAGCACACGCAAGTGAAGAGCAGGACATTCGCGGAGTAGGCATGAAAAAAAAACATCATAGTCATAAAGAAAAAATAGCAAAAAACGATGACAACTGCATGTCTATTTTGCGTGCAACAGTCAATGACAGTCAAGGTGAGAGTGCGCAAGTGTGATATGTAGCCTGCAGACCGTCACGCTGATTTAAATGCCCACGGATTTCGCTCTTCGAACTACACGGTTCAGTAACCCGCCCCGGCTATGGGCTTCTTACTTGTAGTTCCCTATTTAGATGGTTAATGACTACCTGATCAAGCTGCTCTAAAAGCCAATCTTTTATGACAGATAATCATACTTCCGGCTTAACTTCGTACCAATATCTATATTTCATACCAGTTCCACCGTCAGTGTCTATGAACTGCCCCAGTGTCGTCTCAGATGCAACTGTTTTGAAGTCACATATCGATTTATATTTCCCTTCACATCTCCTAATTAACTGCTGATATAATTTGGATTGTGTAAGGCTGGCTATCATTACCTTTTAATTCCTAGGACATAGAGTCTGCACAGAGATCATGGAGACCTTGGGATTTAAAAAAGAATGACTGATTTCATGGGCAGACGTTTTGATATAAGGCAATCGATCAGGAACACTAAATTTAGCTTTGTCTTTGTACATGAATTTCATGGTTTACAAACTGGTACGTTTGACTCTGAATCCACCAGAACTACGATGCAAATCAATCCGGGAATATCACTTACGAGGCGGTCACGTTACACAGAACACTAAGAACGAGACGCAGATGAACCAAATCTGAGAAGGGCTTCTGCGCGAACGAGACCAAAGCGTTGTAAGACCACTGCAAACAGAGGCCCAGAAACTCAATGCGCGCGACCTCGGATGTACTGAAATATCCCCCGAAATACAGACAACAAGGGATGAACAAAAGAATGGCAGGTTGCAAATAGAATTAGTAGACGAATACATATATTCACAACAGTAAGATGAAAAACATGACGAGTACATTAATGGATAATGTTGGGGAGATGGCCGGGCAACAACAAAATGTGGAGACGCTAAAGTTACAGGACCGAATGAATTTACTAGGGAAATTTATTGTTCAAGCTGTTCGGAATTTTATTCTCATTAACCTACAGGTACTTTTTGCCTCAGGCAGTCATTTCCGGTCGGTTGATTGACTTCAAAACTTATGCATTAAAGTCACTGTTATCCAACTCTATTCAAATCGTGAGTAGATCAGTTTACTTTCAACAATCATAAAACTTGCAGAGAGTTTCTGGCTTTGGTGGTTACGTGGCAGCACCATCTGCACAAACGACAAAAGCAACGAAGAATGCTGAAAGCCAGATTGCAACATGATAAGTTAAAGAACTGCACAGGTTTCGAATGCGAGAACGGCATTGACTACGGCACTGAGCCATACCGCCCACTCCAAAAATCGACTGGGTGATTGATCCTGTGGACCGAGATTCGGTAGTCTCATTGCACCCACCCCAGCCATCTTTCTAACCATTACCTGCTCAGATAACAGAATACAAGGCAATAGTTCTATGGGCATGCACAAAACATCCTATCCATCTCAGCGTATCCTGATTCAGTACCTGTTCTAAAACAGAACCACAGGACTCAGTACCTTAGGACTAACCTCTGAGTTACTCACAAAATTTTCCCACCATGTTCTAACAACAGTACGAAAAAATGTGTTTGAACCCCGAAAATCTCCCCATACAGCCTGCACTAAACGGTGATGTTTTGGAGCAGTACAACAGGACCGACGTGACTGCAGCGGTGTGTACTCGACTTTCGATTCATAAACGGATGCCAAACCAATGCCTCAAGTTCGTAAATGCCAGTCGATTCCCTTGTATAAGTGAAGAACCTTCATCCGATATACGATTGCTTGGTGCGACAGAACTCTCCAAGTAACTAACTTCATCCATCCCACTGTTGTTCCAGTACAAGATCAAGGTTCGGTTTCGAGCCAATCCAGTGCTAAAACAAAACACAAGCATACCCGTCTTATTGGTTAGACGAATAAAAAAACAATTGCAACATAACGGGATATTTATTCAGTGGTACAGCATTGTTTGCATATTCCAGTCCAATTGGATTCCTGTTTGAGAAATTTCAATGTCACTGTTTTCACATGAGGATGGGTCAATTTTCATAATCATCTCAATGAGAAAATTTAGCAGAAAAGGTGAAAAGAGATGACTTTGGCGAGCACCATTTCTTGTGTTGAACTCGGAAGAAACATCGCCATAAGCACGAATTTCGCTTCTGCTGTTCGCATACAGAAATGGGAAAAGTGAAATACATTTCTCTACCACATCCTTCAATGAGATAGCGTCAAAGAACTGCACGATGGACTGAGTCGAACGCCGCTTTTAGATAAAGAAAGACAGAAATCGTGGGTCAACGGAATATGCAACTATGTTCTAAGGTCTGCCGTAAAGTAAAAGCTTGGCCAATACAACCCCGACCAAGACGAAAGTCAGTCTGGTTCTCACCCATACACCTTTCGTGAGTACTGGATAATCAGTGGAGGATGATGGTCGCGAGCAGTTTGGGTGCAGTGTTTATCAAGCTAATCCCCCTGTGCTTTTCATATGAGGATGCCTCATCTTTTCACTAGATGTACACAGGCACCGATTCACACCAGTCCCTAGCAATCTATTCTTTTGCTCAGATTAATCCCGATAGTGATGTTAAATCTGATGGCAGCACTTCGCCATCGTCATTGAAAAAGGATGGCTATAGTTCACTTATGTTTAGGTAGTACGTGCAAACTGTTTTTCCCTTTTGCACCAACGCTGGCATCTGATGAATCTACCGAGCCACAGTTCCTCGTGGCTTCTTGGATGTACCCTATAACGGAGGGACCGAAACTAGAAAGGTTCACTGTGGAAAGTGCTGAAGGTATTCGGTGGTAGATACTTCGCGGCTGACCACAACGAAGAAGGGGTATATATATATAACGTTTACTTGCCCAATTTGTTACTGATAACGCCTTAATCAGCCGTATCTGTATGTGCTCTCGTTCTTTTCCAAGAAGTAAACCGTTAGGTTTTCTTAAGTGGTCCGTTCTGAGGTGTCAACAAGCTGCCTGCACCAACCCATGAATAAAAGTGTTGAACTCGTGCTTTAACAATACCCGATGAGAAGCTGTTTAAAAATCTGGCTTACTCTCAAGATGAAGTGAATAGCCGACTAAAGTAAGCAAAAAAGTTACGCAATAGGCACACAGTAAAAACAGATTCCAACTTACCTGCTGCTTGATTTCGATAAGTCACAAGAAGCCAATACCGTCTGGTGAACCGTGCTGAATCCGATCGCGCTTAATCGAGCGGTCAAATCCGATAAAACCCGAGGTAGCTGATGATAGATAAGACGACGTTTAGCAGATGCCAGACGCCGACTATCTGTTTCGCCAATTCCTGCACCCGATTGGAGCAAATAGTAAGCTAGCGGGCCGGCATTATCCACCAAGACAGATTGCAACCATTGACAAAGCTATGGAAGCGAAGATTAGACAGACTCTCATCATAGAAAAGTGTTTGGTCATCAAAACAACCGTAGAATTGCAAAACATCATAAAATGAACCAATCGTACCTGGGCGTTAGATCCGAGAGCGCTAACACTAGGAATCGTGCTTCGCAACGCAATTTCATCGATAGTTTCCAACAATGAAGAAAGAAGATGAAAGTCAGCCGAGCAGGCGGGTAAAGTGCGTAAGAATCGATCTAAATGAGCACGCAACCACCAGCATACACTATTCTGCTGAGGTTCTTCGGGATTCGTGAGATCTTTCGAAATTATTCGCGTGTCATCTTGCAATCGATGCGCATGAACGGCGCGCAACAACATGCCCAGTGCTCGAACGAGAGTAGCATGACTGCTAGCCTGTTGAACGGCGGTTAAGCTGAGCAAGAAGCTAGATACAGGATGAGTGACCAATAAAAGAGCCAGATCCGAAGTGGCTAGCGCGAGATTGGATGAAGGGCTGCGGGATAAAGGACAATAAAACAGAATGTGCATTAAGGATACTATCCATATATAAAGATAGGGTGTAAAATGTCGTATCTAGCCATGGACAGCAAATACTTCGGACAAGTTCAAGTAGAAGTTGATTTTACACACATTACCGTTTTTTTGGCCCCACGATTCGGGGGAAGCATAAAACTGTCATGGTCGCTGACCATTCCGGGGTTTTTGGTGCCGCAGATTTTAGTTCTGTTGTTAATTTTCCAAAAGAACCCACCCTTTAATCAGTATTTTGAAATTGAAGTTATTTTAAATATTTCACGGTTAAAAATTATCATGTGTCCGCAAAAAGATTCATCAAAATCGTCTTGTGATTGGTTGTTCCATGTATCGGCCAAGGCCACCCAACAAAACCATATAAACGATAGAGCTCACTCGATTTCTAACTTGTATTGGTGGAACACCAATAAACGCGCGGCAGTGTTCTGTGTTCGCCTTCTCTCTTCCGCTAGCGGGTTGGGTTAGCTGTTCGTATTCCGCGCCTTTTTCCATTCCGTGTGGCTGCTCACTCAAGGGAGCAGCATTTCCGTTCCGTTCGTTGTGCGACTACGGGGCTTGAAGGCTTGAGCCCGAACTATTGTTTCCAACCTTACTGTGTGTTCGTGTCCTGCTAGGCCGCAGGCTGCGTGCTCCTGTGCTATCATGCGACGCTAATGCTTACGCCTTGTGCTTCAGTGTTCGTGCAGATCAACCCAACACAGCAACACAACAAAAACGAGAAAAATTATACAATAAATATGAAAAGCCTTGGCGTGAACAACCACTGACATGCATCCATCTGGCAAAGCGACTTAATCTCATTCCAACTTGACAAGTAAAAACTTACATATGACCGAATTTGTTATCGGAGCTGATCCTTGCTGGTGAGTGTTCAATGGTAATTGAGCTGAACTCGCAAAACCTACGTGGTAATACTAGGCTGCAACAGGCATGATTAAGGCGGAATAAACATGAACAGATTTCTAACGGATTTTCATATGGGAAAATAAAAGAGAAGATTGCTCTTTTTATTGATCTTTTGTGCGCAGCAAATACACGGAGCGTTTTTAACACGCAACTTTCGAGTGATGGATCTCATTTAACAAGGACATTTTGAAGCGCAGGTAGTTTTTGTAGGCCAGAAATGCAACCACTTACGGTGAGAAATCTCGAACCCATTTGAAATTTTGGTCCAACATGACTGGGTCTACTTTTTCCACACTTGGAAATGCACCCAACACAGCAAGACAGTGCTGTATGAGTTTGTTAGCGGATCCGTGACAGGCGATGGACCATGAACACCGAACGCTTCGACGTATCAGGGCCTCTAAAACAAAAGTTTCATCGTTCGATGCATCCACCGAAACAGTAAGTAGATCGGTCAAGTGCTTGAAAGTGCCACTCTCCTGATTCTGCCACAACAGACGGAATGAGTAGGTGGGGCATATAAACGGTAAACGAAAACCCGTAGCCACTCCAACCGGGAGGCAAACGGGTGATCTGAAGCGAGAGATAAGAAATTGAACTGGTTTCTAAATGGCATCCAACGACAAAGCAAACGAGTTTCTCATGAGGTCAGTTAAGTTACCTGATACGGTCACAGTGACTATTTGTGGAAATGGAACTAAAGTGACGTCCAGAAATGGAAAATATTGTTATTGGGTGCGACAGGTAGATCAAATTAGTCACTTAACAAATTACCAGGTGCATGAAGAGTCTTCAGTTACACAAAATCTTTAGTAGGAGTTGTGCTTCCTGACTATCTTCTGTTCACCTTCCTAGACTGTAGTCTTTAAATGGATGAATGATAAAAAAAACTTGCTGCCAATTAGAAATGCGTGTCTATTAATTTCAACAGAGAAGACAAAAGAAGTGGGGCAATGCTAGAAAGTTGTCTATTGTCGTGTATGAAATAGTACTGCTGTGGGTTTAATCATACAATAAATAGTTCCTTAGAAACGAGAGCAGCGATGAACTTTCAGTCATATTCTATTCAATCTGAACACGAGATGGCAAGGGTGAACATAGATAATCAGACTGTATAATCAAAATCATAATTTCATTCGGGAAATTCATATACAGCTCACTTCAATGACCTCAGTATATCTATCATTCATTCAGGATGACGCCGAATATGACAATAATTGAGGGATACAAAGCACCAACTGTAACAGCAAAGAACTATACGGTCGGTCAAAAAAGCGGAATAAAAAAGTCAACAAACTCACTCCTCAGAAGATTGGATGACAGGGGAGAAGACAAGCAGAGTGACTAGGTCAATCAGGTAACCATGCAGGCCTCCCACGTCCGGATGAGCCAGGAGCACTACAAAGTATCCAAAAGGGACATTAGTTTGAAAAAAATCCGAATAAACCGAACTGACATCGAAATTTGTCTAAGCAACAGTGCATCGAAAAGAGAAACCAGGCTTATTAATCCGCACGAAAGTTAAAAAAACCTTTGAAACCGATGTCTATGTAGAGTGAGGTGAAAATTCATTATTCTTAAACAAGACAACAGTGTTAGAAGAACCTCATAAAAAAGCCGATTTGTTGAATATAGCTGTCAGCGGGAAAGTGACCCAACGATCAGTCTTTTGGGAATCTCGGGATGTCTGGACTGCGTTTCGAGGGTACGTAATGCCATCATTTGAAGACATGAGGCTATAAGAAAACTAGTGGCAAATGTGCTCCGATAAGCTTTTAGTACAATGCTACGGTTACTTGCTAGGGAAACGACAATGGCAAAAGATGTAAGTGGAAAAAGATAAGCCTTTCGAGTAGGACAGAGACGATAAAAAGAAAAATAATATCGTTGTTCGATTTCTACCTACGTCATGTATAAAAACATTCATACACTTCAGCCCACACCTGCCACCAAACCGATTTCAGTCGGAAATACTCCCCATCTCATTAGCGATAGCAATTGTTAGGGGCCAAATTTGACTGATTTTGGACTGTGACCAGTCATAGGTTTGATGCATTCAAGTTGGATATTATGTGCAGTACGGCAGCAGAATATCCTGTTCAGTATTTGTTCTTCGATTTGCGGCCAACTAGCTACGCCCTACTCAACAGAAGAATTTGGATAGTACAGGGGATATCAAGAAAAAAATTTGCCACCGTTAACTTTCATATCCACTTTCACGTTAATTTTTCGATTGTCATTAAGTACAAAGGGGACGGCAGGCACCGCGTAGGCCGCGAGCTTAGTTGTTCGAATTCCGACGATCCACAATTACGGACAGGCATCAGAAAAAGAGGATCTCCATCGATTTGAATGACTTCGTCCACCAAGCTTAATGAATCTCGCCTATCACTGACGCTAACTGGCTTTGTTCTCTCGGCCCGAATTCAGTCTTAACACCGAATCAAACGGGAGCGATCGAATGATCCCTAGCCAATCAACACGACAGTAAGTAGTTTATTAGTCATTCAAACGGTCTGTGAAGGACCACAACAACACAGCTCAAACCGATTTTCCCCCATCCACCTAGTTCATTGTTCAGTCTTCCGTTCCGATAGCAAATGCCTCCCCCACTCTAATCTGAGCGTGTCACAAAATCATATCACTTTCACTCAGTTTGCGCGCTAAGGCGCGTGACCGACTCCGTACTTGCCCTTGGGCTTGCAGTCGGTCCAATTCCAACCCGTGTGTTGCTCAACTGATGTCAGAGCCGTTTGGCAGTCGGTCCTGCTCTTCTGGGTATGGACGAGCTTCATCTTAGTATGACTCATCACACCGAAGCAAAGTAGCCTTTCCCTTTTGGCATCTGCACATGGCCCCCTGTACACCAATTGCGAACGCAACAAATGGACCTAAGATGTGTTTCTGACACTAACCGATTGGTCTGAGGGCTTAGGGTTAAAAGAGACGACCAAAGCTAACAATCACTAACCTTGAAGAGTCAAAACACTAAGATGAAAGAGGCGGAAGTGGTGAAACAAATACCAAGAGGTGCAGCCACGAAAATGGCAGTCACAAATACGGGAGCACGAAGCGCAACAAATCAATGGTTTGAAACGATACGTGCAAAAACGTCTTTCTGATAAATGTAACAAGAAAATGATGTAAGCACTTTAATGGTAAAAAATTTTTGCATGGTAACAAGACCGCATTTACAGTAAATTAAATGAAGCACAAAATCTCGTCTACGAAACAGAGCATCGCGAGCCGGTGCGTTCCAAATGACGGCATAGCGTAGAGTTCTTGCCAAAATAGGTAAAAGGACGGAGCTGGTAGGCAGATCGGAAATCGACGGCATTTGGAACATCTCAGGTGACTCAGACTGTGCTGTAAGAAGCATAACGTTCCGCGTCGCGTTCGTGACCAGATCACATGAAGTCTCCAAGCCGCCATTGGAAAACCATGAGGATAAAAGAGGGGGGTCTGGGATCAAGAAAAATCGGGAAAAAACGATTTTATTCGCAAGCACCCGGCCAAAATCAAATGTACGACCAGAGAACAGGAAATTATAGTCGGATGATTTCGCCATCGAATCTGTGTATATCAAATGATGTAGAAATATCTTTCTTTTATGGAAATGCTGTGGGTTTACAAGCCGGAGACGCTAAAAATGTGAGAGGATGTAACGAGTTTTTTGTTTACAGGTAGGCTGGGCCATGCCGCACTGCACACATTCACTAATTAAAGTTCAGTCATATGTTGGCAGTAATATACTTAGGCAAGATATATCATTATGCAAAGTTAAGCAACACAGTCGTTCTACTGATTATCTCGCTGTGCCTCTAGTCGGTTGTCCATCAGTAGTGACGCGATGACAATACTGTGCACCAATTCGTTAATCGTATTTGCCGTGTTAGACAACGAACAGTCGGCGGGGACACTCTTATCGCTACAAGTCCTATAACGAAGCCTCGGAAGTATAAACAAGAATTGCGCTCTGGTGGAAATCAGCACGATGAATATGGGGTTTTCAACAGTTAGAGATTCCACTGGCGACTGACTAATGGTCGCTGTCGCGAAAAGTGCAAATATATGAAGTATTCAAATCAACGAGGTTCATACAATTTTGTTTGGACACTACCAGCGACAGCAATGTACTTTCATTATTACTATTTAGTACTCACCAAAGATGTCTCATTAGACTAATGAAGAAATTTCGTCACGTCCAAATTCGTTTCAAGATTTATTTTACATCATTCATTTATTTCTAACGCATTATATATACATATATATACATATATATATTTGACAACGAGTCCTAGTTTGGATCGAAACGTCACGATAAACGTATTAACTCAGTGTATGCCTTCTCATCTCTAATATATATACGGCATTGGTTTTTTCGCTGAGCTGGGCAATTTGATTGCAAATGTTTCATCATCTATCGAGGCGACTTCGTCAGTGCTTTGATGTTGTGGCCGCAACATCATTCTCTAACCATTTGGCTTCCCTTTCGATAACCTAAAACTAGGCGTGATCCATTTCGGGATGCATTGTAAGGTGACATTTAAAATACGTATAGAAAATAAAAAGGACATACTTTACACGGGTACTAGGACTGGCGGTCTAGCCCCAGAACTCACGTCGGATGAGAATGACAACCTGTTCTCCAGCGGCACGGCGTACACCTAAATCCGAATCTGAATCCGCGAACAAGTGCATTACTTGTAATAATGCGGTCAATTGATCGTCATCAACCTCCGGATTAAGGTCCTGAATCGGAATGTTGTCCTGGTCTAACAGTGGTGGAGCGGGAATCGAACCGGATGAGTCACAGACGACTGGAATGAAACAGCTGGAAAGTTTGTCCACGGTGCCTGCGCTGAAGTTAGGTGCCTGTGTCTGCAGCATCGGGGTACTTGTTATGTGTTCAGAAGCATATCGGTCTGCTGGCAACGGAACGGACATGGTGGAAGCTTGGCCTAAATTACCAAGGGGAGCAGATCGGGATTCTGACGAGGCAGATGCACCCTCAATGAGTCGTACCGAATCACAATGAGAAATTCGATGAGCTGATTCCGTCCCAGTAAGACGGTCATAAAAGTGCCGCAATTGATTGCACAGAACCGTTGCAGCGCGTGATCGTACTTCAGCAACTGGACTCATCAGCAAACGACAAACCGAAACGACTAGTTGGTCCGATGTCTCGTCACACTGCAATGATTTCGAAAGAAGATTGGAACGGAAGATGAGCGTGCGTGAACTGGGTGCAACAAATAAATTTATCTTAGTGACTGGGCGATTTTTCACCAAAAGCATCAGATAGTTGTCTCATTCTGAAAACTATTCAGAAATGGTTGGTTTCCTATGTGGAATAATGCCCAAACCAAAGCAATACTATACCGTTTCGCGCGCATACAACACATCCGAAATCAAATTTTTATACTATGCACTTCTAATAAATCAAAACACTTATTCAGGACGATTATCTTAACCATACAACACAGTTGCAAACTAAAATAGAAAGGTGATCTATACGATGCACGGAACGCCATCAAAATAAACCTCGTCACTTTAAGAATATGAAAGCAAGAGCAATATCAAGCAACGCGAAAAACAAAAGTGAATGAGAAATCCGAAAATATGGACCCAAATTAACCTAAATGGTGGCAAGTTTGAACTCCTTCGCTGTCTGTCGCGTTAAAGGTGATCTGTTTTCATCCTGCGACTTACCGCAGCTGATATCATGTGGTTCAAGGCTAAGTGGAACTGACGGTGGGCAAAAGTATTTGGCTGTCAACAGATTGTTGTTCAATACCAGAATGATATGTGGTGAAGAAGTTCGAACTTATTACCACTGACGGAACAACCGTTTATATCACTTGACTACCGCTGCCTAACCGTCGTGGAGATATGATCATACAACGGGACCAAAAAAGTAACAATCTTGTTTCTTACACTATCAGATTTGCTTGGACAATAATTCAATGCTTGATCCTCAATGCCCCATGGACGACGACCAAGTTCAGTCATGAACCCTAAACACCAATCCAGAGAAAGTGCCCCTAGTTTGTCCCGCTCGGCTTGGTTTTGCGGGACACGGGCATACGGAGCCAAACAGATGGACAGGGGTCTCGCCGTACCATAAAGTGGTTCCGGTGTGGTAGTCTGCATCAAAATTAACCGACGCAGGGTTTTCCATGTTGTCTGCGGAAGTATTGCATATCCATTCAAAAGTCCGGTCAGTATAAGTTCCGCCGAGTTCCGTATCTGGGGGACGAAACAAGAGAGTATACTGAAGTATTAGATTTCACGATATAATTAGAACAAAAACGAGGTCCTGTTAGAAGTGTAAACTTACCACAGCACACTGATCACGCAATCCAAACTCGATCAGTTCGCATAAAACCTCATCTCGTAAAAGAAACTCTAATCCATTAACTGCCCTTGTCGGACTGGCCACGGTATTGACGTCGATAGCCTCCTGCGAGATTTCGTATAGGAAGGAATAAGTGAATGAAAAAAGGATAAACTAACGATCAGTGAAAGAAACAACCAAATCAGATGTGCTCATAAAAGAGGCTCAGTTTCTATCCATAAGAAGAACCACGACAGCTTAGAAAACAGAAAAATTGGGAAAAATAGTACCAATACCCCAAGAATTACACAATAACAATGTGTAGGACGGAAACAGCGGTCTCCACCATCATGTACCGTAATCAAGCAGATACCACGACCCTACGAAAATTTCCGTAAAAGAAGATGGAAAATGCATTCGCATTTCACATGAGGCTGCGAGTCGCAAAAACACTGCTCTGAAATATATAATTTTTGGTACAGAAATTAAATTACACATGCATCCCCGAATAAATTTGCGTTGGAAAGTTTACGTATACTGGGAGCCAATGACTGCTGTTCTACTTCGAATATGTTTTTATCAATTCAGATTAGGAACTCGACAGGTCCTGGATTTTTACTACGGCCGTTGACTGGGAAATTTGGTTTGCACATTTCTGCTAATGCAGTGTTTCATGAGACGACCAGCGTATATAGCTTTGTTGAATAGTGGGCCATAGTTGTCAAATCAAAGCGACAGCCAAGGACTCACGTAGTATATTATGCGGAGAATGCTTGGCAGACAAAAGCTCGTCGCATCTTCCACGCTGCCAGTGCTCTCCCGCGACCGCTCATTCGATGGACATAGGCTCATCTTACTTACGGACAGCTGCCAGTTTGGTGGCTATTTTCCTGACCGCAACGAGGGCACACTAGAGCAATAAACAACTCTGTCCGTCGCCCAGTACACTACACAATCGCACGGTCCACTCTATTGATCTATTGGTACAGTAGGGCTCACGATGGTCCGGCGCGTTGGTTTGAACTACCGGTGCGAATGAGATGGATAAAGCAATAAAGCAAAGATTGAATCATAATCCTTATGTAAGAATGGTTATCGATTTGGCATCCTACTATAGCGAGGAGACGAAGTAGATGAGATACTTTTATTGACAGGATTGAGTACTTAAAATTAGAATGAAGTATATGGGGATTCCAAAAATACGTTTTTCAAACGAAGCGGAATCCAGGCAATTCGTCCCGGTTTGACCGTATACTACTAGTCACCGGGTTTGTTCTTTTGAACAATATAATCGTTGCTGGTTCTATGATCTTAGTTAGCGTATCAAATTGTAGCGTCCAGTTTGTCTACCGAAGGACGTTTCTAAAAAAAAACGAAGTAAGCTGCAATGCAAACTTAACACACCAAAAATACAATATTGGATGCCACAGAATGTCAGAAATACACGCCATAAAATGTTTACTAATTCACCTGGACCAATTGTTGTAACTTGACATAAGTAGCTTTACGAATCGAATCATTCGGATGGCACATTAATCGGAGCAGGATCATCTGACCTTTGCAAATCACACTGGGTTGTTGCTTGGACCCGGCAGTCGACCTGTGGCAACATGGAAAAACCAGAAGACAAACACTGAATCAAAATAACTCCTGTGATTAGGTTAATCGAATCTGCTGAAGACAGGAAAAGTGAAATTGAAAGTAAATGTGGTTTAAGTGAATATGACTATCACTGCGTTAATACAAATCGTTTGAGGGATATGGTATACGTGACTGTTGATAAATGGCGAATGACTGTTAAGGTCTGAGAAATTGAAAGTGGATAATATTGACAGACTGAGTCCTGCCAGAGGACAAAATCAGCAGTTCCTTATTTTGTACTGTGCACAACAGACTTTCAGTTCTGCATTATTCAAATCTGAAAGAAACTATCTCGAATAAACAATCTTCGGCTTTTGTTTTTCTGAATTTTTTTTAGTTCAATGACCCATAGGAAGCTATTCTGTCGAGTAGTATATTCAGCCTGGAAGAGACCTGGGCAGAGAAGCTGATTCTCCGATATTCCCGCGACCAGCGTTCAACTCCATGGATCAAGTTATGAAACGATAGAAGCGGAAAATCGTCGCCGGGATTAAAAAAATGGCACAGAAACGCACAATCGAGTAAAGCTACGATACCAACAGGAAGAAATGGAGAAAACTAATCGCATAATAGGGGGGAAAAAGACCACAAAATGGCAAACAACGATCCTTGGTTTCTTCAGTTGTATTGATGATATGGAGTTAATTCAGGATATCAAAACGAATAATATATTCATACGTTTGAGATCGAGGACGACGCCACTAAGGACAAAGCCACATCATAAAGTCAACCAACAATGACAAGCAGGAACACACAAGATCTAACTAAATAATCAACTGTCAACAGTGGTAAAGCCAAACAGCTGTGTTGAATCCAACAAGGCGATTAAGTCAATCAGAGTGAAGTAAAAAGAAACTAGGTTAGTGCATCTAGATTTCGTGTAGGATTTTTGTTATGCTAGCCGTAAAACGAGATGGATTCGCGACAGTTTCTGCCCTGAGAGAGATCGATTTAAATAGGTGATAAGAAATCTTTACAAAGCAACCAGAGGTATGCCATCAGATCACTGCTACGGACATGAGGGGAAAGAACAGAAACGACAGGCTCCAATGATCATTCATAAGTTTCAACATGGGTCCGGCCCCAAGGCATGTACGTATGGACAAACACCAACGGGATGAGCAAATTTCTGACCATCACTTCAACATCCGTGGTACGTGCCGTCAACCAACCGAGAGCCTGTCGGGCGGTTTGCCTTGCAAGTTCACGTAACGCTCCAATCAATCGCAGTAGATTTACTGTTAGTGACTACCCGAAAAATAAAAAGACTATGATGATGTGAATCAGTTTGTAGTGGGGCTGTTGATCTTAATCAACTACGCGGCAGGACAATATTATTTGTCTTTGTTCCAGTCAGCGTACACTCACACACTATGATGTAATTAACAAATACACACTAAGTTTTCAGGGGTACCAAAGTTGCCTACAAGCCATGACATCTTACTCCAGACGCAGACGTAGGCTTATGCGGGCGTGCTTTTACGTGGTACAAACAGCTCACGAGACTAGGTGTTTAGTGGGCTGGCCTCGAAGATATCGGAGCAGTTTGGAGGGGCTCTTTCATGCGCACGGTGGCAGTGATCAGATGGCACAAGGATTACTTCCGTTAGGGAGCGTCTATCTGCACCCAAATTACGATGACAAACCTAATCGCCATCAAAATGCGAGAAAACTTTCGAAAACGGAGATGACAGAGTAAAAGAATTCATCAAAAGTCCTCTAGCTTACTACATTGAGCGATTATTCAGATGGTGGTGCTTTGCTACATAGGGACACGAATAACCTCACCTGATTCAATGGCTAGGCGAAATTAAGGGTAAAAAGGTTAGGTCGTCAAGTTCGGGGTGAAGAAAAAACGATGTTACTCCACCAATAGTAAGTAAGAAAAAGAAATGCCCTGAGCAACAGGTTAGTATAATTGACCATCTATCTGTATGTAAATAATCGCAACGGCAGGTTACAGGATAAACTACCATCATGGCAAAAAAGTTCGCCATTATCGTTGATCATCAACAAAACGTTAGGAAACCAGGGGATCTTACCCTTATACTATATTTCACATTATGTGAGGTGAAGAAAGTGAAACAGTACAAAATGTATGGATGTTTATGCGATAGATTGAAACTTACATGTCGTTTAAAAGTTCTATAAACGATGAGGCGAACCGAGTAGATCCAACGATCTCCAAGGCGTCTAAGCCTTCAACGGCCAAGTGAATTAAACATTCCGAAAGAATCTGAGACTGGACAGATGAAAGACCATATTGCAAAAGAGCAAATCGTTTTTTTGCCTTGACAATTGGAGTTAAGAGTTTTGAAAAATAAACGAATAAATCTAAGCAGACAGGTGTACACCTCACATGTACATACGTGCAAGACGGCTGCTTTTCGTGGTGACTTTTTCCTGCTTAATATCTCCATTTCCGTATTTTAAATACTAAATTATCTCTCGCTTAGTATTCATAGGCGCCTCAGAGGTTCAGATTATATTTGTCTATTTATGTTAAAACCGATGAGTTGATTGCCAATAAAGTGCTAAAGCCTACGTAGTTTGGTGCTCTATGCAAGTCCCTAATCATTGCTAATCATACGTGACGGCTTAGAACACCTGATAAACCTCTTTTCTATCAGCAGGAATTGCCCACTGGCCGAAAATCTAAGCATTCACTACTCTAGGTAGCACAAACCCACGATCATCGTCAGTTACCGAGGGGAAAGTGTTAAACAAGGCAGAGCGGGGAGTGGTGGTAGTGTATGGCTAGTTGCGCCGAGGACCATTGTAGGACATGCGCAAACCATGACAGTCAATGACAATGGAGAAACATGAAGTTTTTCGAGATAAAAGAATCGTCTTATAAACTGAACACGTGCTACTGTTTTTGGTATCAAACCCCTTTTGCTCTGTTCCTTTAAGCTTATAAAGTGATTTCCAGTGGATGCATGCACGACAGAAATGACTACGTGAGGAAGGAGTGCATTCAGGGTGCCAAAAATCGGATATACAACTTCACGCAACGGCTGGTCACTGGGACAGTCAATTTTGCTGATACTTTTTAACTTCGCGACCAGCTGAATGAACTGAACATTGGCTGACTACCCTTCCAGACAAGTCAGAAAACCTACTTTCTGGTCCTGGAGTTCGCGGATGACATTGCCGTGATAGGAGACCTCATCAAGTTTTTGGTCATCCTAGACAGGTACAGGCGTAGATAACAAAAGATCACAACGTATCAAGAAATGTCAGTCCATCCGCTTTTTCGCCACTGACCAGCTATGAACCCGGTTACTGCGAAATTATTAAAGGTAACTGCACTACTCATGAGTAAGTACAAAAACGCTGACGAAATGACCGGAGACTCGCTGTTTCCAGATAAAGATGGATGAATTCGAAGTCCAAGACCATGGACGACCAAAACCCCAGGAGACACCCGGGTTCGAACCGGGGACCTCTCGATCTGCAGTCGAATGCTCTGCCACTGAGCTATGCCTCCGTGCTGCGAGAACCCTTCTGTTCATGATGTTGAGAAGTAGCAACCAGCCATTGACTGATACACAGGCTATCCACGAATAGAGCGAAACGGAAAAAATCCAAAACAGTACTTAACAATAGTAAATAACAATCCTTATTGTCGTTGACCCTTCATGAAAAACCCAAGCCAATTATGGATTTTAGCGTAGAAGCAATCAGAATCTTCAGTCTGCCGACAGACATTTACCAACTGAAACGGATCATAACTGTAACAACGGGTAGTGGTCAAAAAATATAAGGTGGGATACCAGGTTCAAATCCTACCGTAACTGACAATTTGCTCATAAACTTCCAATGCCTACGGCGCTCTTCCAGATGATATCTATATATATATTTTGGTGAGAAATATATGTATATATATTTATAATGTGATACACAAAGTAACAGTATCACCACTGACACCAGTATACACCTGCATCTCTAGTGAAAAGTCGAGAAAATGTCGTTGAACCAGGGAATTTTTTACGAAAAACAACCCAAAGAAATGATTGAAAAATGCATACTGTTTTGTTTCCATTCCTCATTTCAGAATCATGAAGGAACTGAACCATACTCCGCATGGCGTTTTGCAAATGCGTCAGCAATTTCCACGTCGTCAGAATAGCCGAGTTGAAAAGTGCCACATAAGCCGGGAGCCCGATAAGTTCCGCGTGATCCAACTGGCACGGAGTACAAAGCATACTTGCGTCTAACAAAACCATAGAGAACTGCGCTCGTAACTGTGCTGGAGTGACCGAAAGAGCCTGGTCCGCATGCGGGGGATTGAACAGATGCATGCACGGAGAAAAAAATCATCTCTTGATTGAAACCTAATTCTATCCAAAAACCGTGATAGATTTGCGATAAATCCATGTATACCATCAATACATGGTCAAAATAAATGAGTTTGTAGTCAAGTGGTGATTAAGATTACATCGACAATGAAGTGGGCGTCAGGTGGACCTTATCATTTCCGACTGAGTGCAGTTACTTGGTGACAGGACGGTTAACGGAAGACAGGAAGAAATAGCTCAATTATTTCATGTATACTTGCAAATGATTTTGATAATAACTACCAGCCCATATGACGGAACGGATAAACAGCTGAATTCAAACAAAATGAATCTCATACTGCTGAGACTATGGTAAGTAAGAGATGTGATAACCTAAATATCCGAATACCTAACTGCAAAATGTTCACAACAATTCGTTCTTTCAGGAAACAGGTCACGGCTACGTACTCCATATATAAAGAAAAAATAACAAAAGTTAGGTTTTAAAACGGGCAAAATGCAATTCGGATTGACTCAAAGTTGGTCTGAAGTATACTTTAGAAAAGCGATCGACCGAACTTACCGTTTCAGGGGTAAACAACGAAGCGATCAAATAAAACAGGGTGTTCAAGATGCCCACAAACATGTGACGTTCGTATTCGAGAGGGATTGTATTAGAAGCAATTAACTGAGAGAATTCAGTGGCACTCCAACCGACCGCACCGAGTGCAGGGGCATGCTGAATCCAACTGGATGACAGCGTGGACAGCAGCATCGTCCATGGCTCCAGTGAAGCGAGGAAATTCGGAGGCTAAAAAAGAAAATAAGAGGATTTGTTAATAAAAGAAATGAGCTCTTCTTGATAAAAAAGACATCAGAAACAATGGAGCGTGCTACAGTAACCGCTGGACTGGACTGTCATTTTGAAGCGATGCAGAACTAGACGATGGACGGAAATCAGTGGGTCATTGCAGATGCTTAACGAGGCAAAGAATTGGATTAACTCTAAAACCATGGTCTTGTCCTGATGATGAATAAATAATCACGGCACTGTTGAGTACAGACTTGAATCAAGATTATCATCAGTGGATATCGTCCTACAGCCTCAATGAGCCACTGCAATGACGATGATAATCGACAACCCTGACTATGAAACTGGGACTGGCCTATAGCCACTTAGAAACCCAAAAGATAAGAGTAAGTGTGCAACGTCTGACGCAGCTACAATCACCTTTTGAATCCCGTTCTGGCCGTGCACACTAAAGATAACGCCCGTGGACATCCCATGTCACTGAACGGTAAACAACAAAATTCATCAAACCTCAAAGGGAGAAGAGTAGGTTCAAAATATGCAGCATCCTAAGGACCTTCACTTGAATTGACTACAGAAAACTCGATCGGATCCTCGGAATGAGACATCATTTACTAGCTTGTTGATTACTAACTGCAGCAATAGGACGGACAAAAAACGTCGGCAATAGAATCATGTACTCACTCGTAAAGTTTAGCCGTTAACTGAGGCAACCTGACAGGCGATAAGGGTCATTTGTATGACCAATTTTTTTTCTTTTTTCCGAAATCGTGCCAACAATAAGTCAAAGCATCCTTTCTTTTCAGATCAAAATGTTTCATTAGTAAAGTTAACAGTTTTCCTCTTGTTTTTCACCGTACGTGTTCCACCTTAGGTTGAACATTTTTCTACATACAGATTGGGTATTAATTGCCACCTTCGTTTGGGAACGCTGAGTTTGATCAAAGCGGCAAAACCCAACAGGGAGCATAGGAGATGAGCACCTAGACAAATGATTCCGCGGTTCTTCAATATCGTTGCTTCTCGCAAAGACAGTAATCAATCAGCAGCCCAGACCTAAATCAATTTAAGGATACCTGGGACGTACTTGTTGACCAGGTGTGTATGAGATCTCCTTGGCTTGCTAGTCAAGAAGCGAGCTAAAAGCCAATTTAAAATGAGAACGAGCGAATATTAATCAATACACGTTTTTGAGAAATATGTCCAAAAACAAAATGGTGAATGCACAAGAGCCTCAGAACTAGCTATACAGGCCTAATCTAGTGGAGTCACCTACGTTTATTATCCTGTTCGTCAAGCTCTTTGTTCTAATTAATACACATTCTTTGGTTTTGTTTTAAAAATCAATGTGCATTGGTAGACTGTTCGTTCCGACCGAGAAACCGTTTCAATAGAGAGTACAAAAACGAAAATTGGCGGAAAATGACTAAACTCTTTACCTCTGTCATACACGGCCAAAAAAGTCAACATACTGTGAGCATTTAACAGCTGAACCTATCATTTGGGTTCCAGGTTCGCAACCGCGTAACTTTATCTATAGAGGACCGTTGCCCGTAGGTAACAAACACGTAGCTCAGTCAGCCAGATCGTTTCCATTAGGCTCACTTTCATCTAAGTGCTTAAGACTGATAAAAAGTGCCCCTACGTTCAATTTTTTCACAGCTGATTAACCGATTTTGCGATATAACAATGACGAAAACATAAAATGAGACTAACAAGTGAAATCACAGTGTGCATATCTAGACATTATTTACCTACAAAATATTCCTGTTTTCTACCCATCCAGCTGGTGATCTACACAGAAAACCATAAAACATCAACCTTCTTCAGAAAGCCAACCAACATCAGTCAGCTGAAAAATGCCGCCAAATGCTTAGACATGGTCGGCATTGGGTACCTCAGACTCTGAGTTGGCCACTCGCTCTGAACACCCCTCGAAATGCTCCGAAGTGACCGGCGTCTCAAACAGTCTCTGCTGAGGAAGTCTTACGCACTGCTCTCTCGTGGCGGAGGTGTTCGTCCCTACTAAAATGCCAGGACGAAGGCGAACGCCCGGCGCCCTCCACCAGTTTGACTGATCATTGATAAACAGTCAAGAGAAGTTCGTTAAACCCTGACTCTAAACCAACCACAGGCGGCGTACGAAGCAAATGACTGTGTGCTCACCGGCGTCCGTGATTAAGGGGTGCACTGGACACCCAGGATGTCGAGCCCCACCTGAAAGGCGCATGAACTGAACAATCAGCCATCCGTCCCCAGTGGGTCACGTAACCTTCAGATCGTCCTGCTGCCCTATAGGCTTTACCACTTGGTCAAAGGC
>LUCM01000401.1:0-11935 GCA_008360955.1 Fasciolopsis buskii | reverse complement strand
CAGGTACTACCAAGCATACAGAGAAATCATGGATCCCGGTGGATGGCCGGTGATGTGGACATGGAGAATAGAAGAACTAGCATGCGTTTCTTTCTCTTTCGCATTTCTCGCTCATAGTGCTTATCCTTCGCCATGATTCCGATGGGATATCACCTATATTCGGATTTGTGCAGACATTTATATATATACATATATATATATATATATATTGGAGAAAATTCCGCGAAAAATTCCGACCGGTCCTTTGGACGACATCATAATCGCTTGGTTGCACAACGTACCAAATCCATTGGAGAAATGACGTCACGGCTTGGTGGAGCAAACACCATCATCCAATTGATGAATTCGTCCGTGACACTCTCTGGGGGCATACAGGAGCGGAGAGAATCTGGTGGCTGGACTGCGGCCAGAAATAAGTCCACCGCAACTCTCATCAGACGTAGCGTTTTTCCTTCGAAGCGGTAATGTGAGTGTTGCATTACGTTTCTTTCCTTGTCAGGAGTTGCGTCTTTTGATTCTACAGTGTTGATTGCATATGAATGTTCACTGGCTATCGGAAGGAATGTACGACCCAAATGACGAAGGATCTCACAGACGAACTCCAACACCGTCGGCGATAAAGGCCGAGTATTGAAATCCGGGTGGTCTACCGACTGGCCAATCGCAGTGAAATCGCGAAATCCAGGAGTCGGAGCTTCGGCAACCGGCATCGGCCCGCCTCCGGATGAGGTACCGGTGTTGGATCGATCAGGGCTATTGCGATTTTGGCGATTACCGGAGAAAACCGAGGACGAAATCATTTTCAGGAAAGCGGAAAAAAGTACAGAATCAATTTCAGTTTGGTTTGCAAGGCCACGCCTGATCCATGCATTCTTTTTATTTGGGAAATAGAAAATCGCTAACAAATGTCAAAAAAATGGATTTGAGTAAAATGTCCACCGAGGACGAAAAATGAAAAATAAAAGCTAGCATTAAGTGCATATCTTTGGAGCTAACTAGTTGAACGGTGAAAATCGTTGAGTATTCTAAATGGAACTGAAATCTATAATACACATCAAGGAAAGAACACAATGAAAGACCGACAAGGTGTACCGATTTTTGGCCGTCATGTTAGCAGAAAACTGGAACTTCCGAGAACAACTAGGAAAAACTAAGAAACTACAAAAAACACGAAGGCAAACGGCATTATTACCAAGATAACCGATGAGACCATAAGCATCAGTAACGAACATGGAGCGAAAACTTACAACGGTAGAAAAGACGGCGCGGTGGTTGAGGGCTCAGGGGGTTCAGAAGGTCGAAATTCTGAATAAGAAAACAATGGTGAAAATATGCCCTTGTTCATTAAATAAGGACAAAAATAGTCCATTTCTATGTATAACCATTAGTTTACAAAAAACGGTTTCCTGAACGCTTTGACGACCTTGAACTTAGGGCGAACATAAGACTGGTGTCAGTGCGCCATTCTGAGGCAACAATTAGTAGTAAAACCAGAAAAAGTAATAAAAATAGGAATACTATGACGAAGCGTGACAAAGATGGTGCAGTTTTTCTTCTCTGTCTTCATATATATGTATATATATATATATATAGAGAGAGAGAGAAACGATGTAACAAGTGTCACATAAACACTTTCCGCTTCAGTAGACAACGACATTGAGAAAAACACTTGAATTTGTTTTTCTCTTATTCAGCGAGAACCAGCAAATCTGCTCGATAATAAGCCTCAACCTTTAAAGATACCGGACGGGTAATTAGGTTAGAAATGTAATCTATATCCCATTTTGGCCGCCAAGTGTATGCCTCAATCATGACGCCTTAAGAACCCGCTAGAGAAAACAAAGTGAGATTAAGTCATGACAACTGGGCGTGTTTAGTGCTAAAAAACCAGCATCAATAAGGAGTCGCTATGCTTCAGAGATTTTTTGATCATTTTGATGTGGCGCTGGACACCTCCGTTATGGAACTATTTTTACCTCCTACTCACAGAACTCATAGAATATCTAAGTCGGTGCCCATTAGTAAGGTAGCCCTTTTAACTATTACTCCGAGACATGAAACATTTTGGATAGGCCCAACATTGAGACGACAGCATGATTTTATATGAAGCATATCTTCTATCCAAGCGCGTTTACACCTGATCTACATCAAACCAGAAGAAAAGCGCTTCACTCAGGACAACAAGTTTACTGAATTTTGGTGGGATGAAACGGAGGTTCTTTTGAGACCCCGTCGTTTCTTCATTTGCCCGCTTTCTTGGAAGAAGTGTAACATCTTCGTTAACAAAACAAAAAGCTCCCTTATCCACAATGGATTCGTTTGTAATGCATTTCTCATTTCAGTCTTGCAAGAGCAAGTAAGTGGGCCAAGAATAAAAAAGCGGCATAACCTTCTCAAAGAATTTCCTTCTAGAAATGTCTAATTCGTAAGTGTTTCTACGGTTAACACATGCCACGATGCACCTGCTCCCAAATGCCTAGACATGGTCGGCATTGGGTACCTCAGACTCTGAGTTGGCCACTCGCTCTGAACACCCCTCGAAATGCTCCGAAGTGACCGGCGTCTCAAACAGTCTCTGCTGAGGAAGTCTTACGCACTGCTCTCTCGTGGCGGAGGTGTTCGTCCCTACTAAAATGCCAGGACGAAGGCGAACGCCCGGCGCCCTCCACCAGTTTGACTGATCATTGATAAACAGTCAAGAGAAGTTCGTTAAACCCTGACTCTAAACCAACCACAGGCGGCGTACGAAGCAAATGACTGTGTGCTCACCGGCGTCCGTGATTAAGGGGTGCACTGGACACCCAGGATGTCGAGCCCCACCTGAAAGGCGCATGAACTGAACAATCAGCCATCCGTCCCCAGTGGGTCACGTAACCTTCAGATCGTCCTGCTGCCCTATAGGCTTTACCACTTGGTCAAAGGCCCAGGAAAAGGTCTCCTAAGTCAATCCTCTATTTCGATTTGGACAAACAGGTACTACCAAGCATACAGAGAAATCATGGATCCCGGTGGATGGCCGGTGATGTGGACATGGAGAATAGAAGAACTAGCATGCGTTTCTTTCTCTTTCGCATTTCTCGCTCATAGTGCTTATCCTTCGCCATGATTCCGATGGGATATCACCTATATTCAGATTTGTGCAAAATAATGAATTATATTAATGTCATGCTTTCAATAACAAAATGACTGGGTCGCTAGGTTAACGCGCTCAGCAACTTCTACTACTGTGCAGGATAATTATATTCCTCGGCTTTATTGCGCGGTTAATCCACACTCCACATCTGATGACACTGGGGGCGTTTAAATATAATTCAACTGTGTCCACAGTGTTGCAGGAACCGTCGGTTATAATGTGCGTCACAACTAGAGTAAAGAACTTCTGCCGTAAAAGTTCAACATGAATATAAGTTACCTCGTGATAACTTTTGGATAAATTTAATTTCCTAAGTGAAAGGCATGACATTGATATAAGTTATCTGTATATTATGATAGAAATGGTGGCCTTGTTTAGTCTAACATGTTGGAAACAAACGCGAGATTTCGAACTGATCAAAGTTTTCTAATCAGGTGATAATCCACTACATGGTGATGCCAAAAGATTTTACGGTTTCTCGCTCATTGCTTCATTGTCACAATGAGAACGTAACTGACCAACGCAGCGCGCTTAAACGACTTTGACAAAAGATCAGCTTTGATGTGAATGAAGATCGTTCTTAAACGAAAACCTGTCTCTTTGTGATGAACCGTCATTATCACACTCTATTTAATGCTAAGTATCCCAATTACAAAATAGTTACCTTCAGTTTATGAATCCAGGAGTAATCGTGGGTAGAATGTTGGATAACTAGATTGTCACCAAACTAGGGTAAATCCCAAGACCCCACCAATACCTTTTATGAAATTCTCACGCTCCAGAAGGATTTTATTTTTCACGCTCAGACGAGTTTATCTTGAAGACCAAGGTCATCCATGTGTAACTGCCCTTATTACAATCTACAAAGATATAATAAGGAAAACCTGCAGATACATTTATGATATCTGCTGATGCTACTTCATATCGCCTAAGAACATCAACAGGAAATTTTCGAACGGATCATAGTCGGCGGTACCTTAAGATACTATGTAAACCTACTGTAATATATTACTAATTAAATAAAACGAGAGGATGACAACTGCAGTGAAATCGTATTTCGCCAGCCTCTGCTGGAATCTTTCAACCGATCTCTACCGGGTATATGGACGAGTTTGGTTTGACCATTGATCACGATTAGGAAAAACTCGCGCATAAATTTATTCCGAAGGTTGAAATTTAAATTTATTGCCAACGCAACTGGCGCAAGTACGAATCAACTACAAAGTATATGAAGTCTAACTTGGGTGCATATAGATGCTAACAACTGAACTTTATTTGGACTGAAATCTAAACGAGACCGAGGTTTATCAAATCTAGGACTGTAGACCGGCCTGTTACTGTAGCGTGCACCAATAATCAAAAAAGGAAATCAGGACGTTTCGTCAAGACTTATTGACTGAAAGTCAGGCCATTTCTCGCGAATTAGTTTGGAGGATCAATGAGCGTTAATAGTACAATGGACAATCATAACTCAGTAAGTAAATGAATCACGTCACGGAGACGTGCAATAATCTGTTGGGATGTTTGCTGAAAAATAAAACAAGACAACAGTAACAAAAGGCATCGCTTGACTTTTTTCTAAAGTTGTTGAACGGAAACTTTAGTCAAATGACTGACGGAAATTGTTTCCCAAAGAAAACTCACCGGATACGATGCTGAAATTGTTTGGATCCAAATGGTAGTAAATACGACAGAGGAGTTTTTCACAAAGACTGATCAGTGCATTGATGGCCGTATGAATGACCGCCATCCGTTGGCTAGCCAATGCGTTTAGAAGACTCTGGTGAGAACAGGCACAAGATTACAAATTACAAACTGAAGGAACTACACGACTGTTAAGATCAGAACTTTTATAATCACACGGATGCTAACCAAACTGGGGAAACATATGCTGCCTTCTAGCACGAATTCCAGTTGTCTACCAACTTAAATGCAGATGCTCAGCTGTCTACGCAGGAAGAACCCAATGACGATTGCGTCACCGAATAGTGTAACATATCCATTATGGATTCAAAATAACTAAATATTCAGTTTGCGACGATGTGGAGTAGGAACCTAAGGTGAAAGAAATCATCAATTACACAGAAACTGACAGCGAAAAATTATTGGCCTGGGAAACTCATTCGTTGTCACACAACGGTACCGATACCAGATTTCTCATATATAAATGGGTGCACTTGCCCTTCTCAATTCCTGCTGAACATTTGTCCGCCCTGCTTGTTGCTGTTCCCGCTGTTTGAATCGTTCTTTACTCCAGTTTTCAATCAGTTTGTAATGCTGATTTTAATGACCATATGAAAAACCACATCGACTACAGTATGAATGCACATAGATGCCGCGAAATGGCCCACAGCACATTCAGCAAGCTTGTTTCTGGCTTCTTTATCTAAATTTGTGACCACAAAGTATTGCTTTCAGTTTCAACAAACAAGGACAATCGAATCAGGTTTCACTTCAACGGCGCTCGTTTTGTGATAGTAACTAATTCATCAAAAACACTGTGCTGCTTCAGAATTAGAGAGTTAATGTGGGAACAAAGGTAGGGCAGAACCATGCTCAATAACTAATATACACGCAGATCCACTCGGAATTCGTTAGAGAAAAGTTTATTCCTGTGATAAGCGCTTTCTAATTCACTTTCTGATGCCATACCTGGTGCGGGCTTAATTAGTGGTTCAGTGCAGGCAATTTCGGTCACCAATGTAAAAGTACTTGAATATGAGAAGTAAGAACTTGTCGGGATATATAAATAACAAGCGATTAGGTGAAACTACCTGCTGTGTCCTCAGGTGATATTCGAAGGAGTAAACTAGGTCAAGTGACAAACAAAAGTCATCATCTTGACGTTAGTTCAATCCAAATTGTACCACAGTGAACAGACTAATGGGATATATTCAATATTAGGGAAATTCCATGTTAACCCGTGGTGAAAGTAGTTAGTAGTAATGGATAACAAAATTTCTATGGTAACAGGGAAATTTTCAACTGGCATTAATCTGAACGTTGAACTCAAGGTCATTTTTGGCGCGTTCCATTAAATCGTCATTTGGTCCTCGAAACTACATGACAAGAGTCCAGTAGTAGTATTTGTTCTTGATGGTTCAGTGCAGGGGATAGTAGCCAGGTTATAATCACTTGCAAACTCTGAAGTTTTCAAGAAACCTAACCTAATACTTTGGGCAAGTAAGGTCACCATATTCACGTTTTCGAAAATACCTCGTAGGAGCATATTTTGGGGGCGAAAAACATTGAATTAAAACATAAACGTGACTATGTTCTTCATAACAACTGAATAAAATCGCCGATAATTCTCGCCGTCGGTATAGCAGGAATAAGTATCAAATAAATACTGTTCTGTTGAAGAAAAACACGAATAACTATGTAATGCCTTAGGCGTCAACTAATGTGGGGTACAATAAAAATGCGCATGCCGATTTGATCCGCCAACTCAATCCAGTCTGAATGTTACTTTGGCCATCACTCAGTTTTGCCCATGGGTGCACGGTGCAGCGTTGCCCATTGCTCCAAGCAGGATCGGCAGTGAAAGATGTGCTACTTTTCAGAGTTCCCGCGCTGAGTTCAAATTCAGCTGCAAGTTGTAAGTGAGATTTTTGAGTAAAAGGCTCTAGTCAGAGTCCAAAAAATCCCTTCTGTGGTATGGGCACCTGCAAAGTATCATTAACCCGAAAACTACAGTAACCTTTCCAATACGTGAACCGTATAAGATGCTAAGAAAAATTGACGGTACCACAAGCGGATGCATTAGGAAAACATTTTGACGCGTCACTTGAGCTTAGGTGTTCATTTAGCTGCCTTTAATGTTCGCACATTAAACCAGATAAGGCAATGAGCTGTCCTAGCTAGAGTTTTTGAAATTTAAGACAAGTGTGTTGTCTTCGAAAGGCACATACAAGATCCCACTTCCGCAATCATCTTTCGTAGCTTGGATACAATCTCGTTCTCTCTCTTCAGTGTTCGCGTGCCAGGTGATTCGGTTTCGATCACCTATAGGCAGATTGGGACCCTGAACATGTGAGCCAAATGTGTACTGTAAGGCTGAATCCCTGTCAGCAAGCCGTTTGTGAGCCGTGCAGTAGAACGGCTCTGTACGTTTCAACAGCAGTCGACTGAAGCGTCGTTATCTGTCCGTTGTATCTTTGCGTGACTGCTGACTGCAGTTCGCTTCGGGTCAGAGACGAGTTCTGCCGAGACTTATCCCGATTACTCCGAAATGTGCATTCAACAGACGCTGTGATGGTTGCTCGTGATTCTGACGTTCAACTTGACGACTTTGTGGAGATGGAACGGTAAATCGGAGGCCGATTTTTCGTCCCCGCTGATCGGACCGACAACGATGACCACTTCATCCAAATTTGTTCTAATTACAGACTTCCTGGCGAACTTCAAATTTTGCCATAAAAACGACACGGGTTCACCGATTTCCCTCCTTTATCTTCACAGCATTGGACTAAAATTGATTACATTGCTGCTAGTCATCGGCAGAAAGCATCAACAAAGGATCGTCAAATAATACAGTCCAAACTTGTGGACTCAGATCATGCTTTGATGCGCGCTTGCTTCTGTTGTGCCTGGTCTCTGGTTGCATTAACACGAAAATCACCTGTCCTCATCTGCCGTTTCTAGACAATAATCACCCACACGAGTTCCAATAGGAACTGTCAACCCTGTTATCATTACAACGGAATGCCCAGGATTCGAGTGGAAATTCTGGACAGGTGAGAGATGTCTCCGTAATCAGCGCAAATCGCTGTGTGGAATTCCTGGTCCTGTGAGCCTCAGAAATGATGGTAATTTCTGAACTCAGTTATCTTGCTGGATGCTCGTAGATCATAAATAATGAGCACATACATAATAAGACGAACAAACCCCTGAGATATCAACTGACCAAGAGCTCGAAAAATGACCGCAAGCAGTGTTGCATGGGAAAATGCAGGGAAATTGAGAATGCCGATAAAGAGTAGTGGTCCACGAAGAGCAGGACTTAATGTGGTAACCCACGAATCCGATGGCTGGTTGATTTACTCTCAGAAGCGTTGTCTAGAGCGTTTTCGGGATCAGTTCAAAGAACACCCTAGTTAGGCCGATTCTAAAATAGGTCTCTCACCTACGCCTGCAAGTAAGCCGACACAAGTATATGTCTATTCTCTACTAGAAATGGCAGTCGTCAGGGAGATAAGTTTTCTGAAACGGCATAAGGTAGCTGGACAAAGTGGACTATCGTCTTCATTCTTCAAAGACCTGCATCCTGGACATTCTGCCGAGAGGACAACTGTATCGAAAGCTTCCACTGGAACTGAAGTCATCGGGAATCAGATGTGCAGGACGCGTAGCTTTCATGTTGGTTTGAGCACAGACTCGATGCAAACGAAAGCGAGCACGAACCAAGCAATGATCTGAGTCCACATCTGTGGACTAGAGTAATTCTCGACTGGCTCACACCACCGGTGACCGATAGGAATGTTATCAATCAGAGCGCAGGGCCATGAAGGCAAAATAGGGTGCCGATGTCGCTTTTTATGACAAAAATTGGAGTTCGCCAGAAAGAGTCTGCGATCAGAAGAAACTTGGACGAGATTACCTCCATTGTCTGTCCAGTAGGCGGGGACAGAAAATCGGCCTTCGGTATGCTGTTCGGTGTGCGCTAAACGGCCAAGTTGAGCATTAGAATTACAAGCAACGACCATGACGTCTGTTGGTCAAACATCTCGCAGTAATCGACATAACTCCCAGTAGAACGCGTCTTTGGCCGCAGGGAAGTTGCAATCAATATGGCTCAATATCGTAGTTAGTAGTATTTCTTCACTGTATACTTTCCTTCTACATAGTTCTTTAGCTTAACACGTTTGAACTGATGTTCCTTTATCGCTTGTGTATTTCTCCATTGAGCAGACGATGCTGTGAGATGGCAACCAAAATCAGAGCACGTTGGTGTAAAGCTGAACTGAAAGTACCATTTTATGTGACTATCGAATTACGTTAGATTGCAGAGTAAAGAACAAATACTTATTATTAAGCTAATAAAACCATGATGGTTTTCAAGATGCAATTTATACCATTATCCTTCTACCGGCTGTGGTTTCAATGTCTGAGAACTTAGCTATTGCCCTAAGAAGTGAACTGATTAGGCTTACATTCAGTGTTACTCTGCATTCAAAATACAAGTATGCAAGATAGACAAGTCCTTCACTGTTACCTCGATGGGTTTGATGATCGAAAACCTGAATGAAGATGTTAGGAACGAAGGAGGACAAGCGGAGTAGTGACCGCTGGTTAGTTTGTCTTCTGAGTATTACTGATTGTCAACAGACATCGCCTCGCTATCTCAACAATGTCACCAATGTTACCAAACGCTTGCTTTTTGAAATAAAATTTTACTGTTCCCAAATTATTGCAAGGAAAACCTCAGTTTTTTATCCACCAGCCAAACAATAATTGTAACCAAGATTTGTCTCCGATTTGTATTTCAAACCGTAGGATATCAAACACTTTCTTCGTTGTCTGGCGTCTATCGACATCAAGCATTTTAGTTTCGTGCGTATCAATGTTGCACGCAAAGCCCAGACTGGTTTCAGTATCCAATATCCTAAACGTTAAAATAAACATGAAAATGGCTATTTCCTTCACTTTAACGATCATCTAATTTCCGAGCTCTGGTTTTGCTTGTTACCTAATAAAAGGCGCACATGCAAAGTCACGTTAATGAACGTAAATGAAACAGGAGTACATGGAAAGATTGCCAGATAAAGAGGCCTTCCTATCAGAACACATTATTGCAGATAAAGAGTTCAACTCGCCGACATTTCGGTTAACTAACACGATTTTTCTCAGGGCAGTTTGATGATGGTTCACACGGGGCAAATTGCCTCCGTGCACTGTGCATGTTGACTTCAACAACGGGTTATCATAAAAAGAGTGACGGTTTGTTCGTTCATACGAATATTTTCTTGGGTTTTGGAAAACTACAGTTGATAAAAACTGGTGTAATCTATTGAACATCAGTACTTCCTATTCACGAAAAATAGCAATTAGTACAAACAAATCTGGCGGTCGAACATTGCCAGGAAAGAAAGTTAGGTGACCACCTCTAGCTCTTTCGTTCTTTAGCTCCAGCAATCAGTTATTCATCGAGAAAGCTGGTTCGTAAGTATGCTGAAGACTAGAGGTTCCCTAAACCCAAGCAGGGGTTTGAATAAAGAGCCCTATCTTGAACCTTTAATCAAATGACCTAACATACAAGACAGTGGGATGACATGAGGGTCTCGCAACCCAGTGGTGGTCGGTGGACGATTGCTTAGTTCGTACGCCTTTTCGATGGATTCACGCATCCTGGGGACCCAGTACACTTTCCAGCGACAGATTTCGGTGAACATAGTACGCCGTCACGTGATTGGTTCGGAATCAAGATTTAGATCTTCCTTAGACCGCTAACCAATTGACTCGATAGAAAGCGCTAAGTATTTGACATGTGAACTCAAACAACTGGTTTATCGATTTACCAGAGGTGTACGCGGTGTATCGGGAAGCAAGAAACTCCGAGCATCCAGTAAAAGACAACATTTGGGAACCATTAGTAGAAGAAAATTGCAATATAAAACTGCTCTTTTGAACTGAATCCAGCGTTGAATACTTCTACCTTGCTTTCTATTGGTGCAACCACACGACTGAGAACAAAACAAATCGTGACAAACTAAGAAAGAAATTTCTAGCTTACCTCAACAAAAGCAATGCGCTGGAGGAATATTTCTGCTGGGAAGTCTTGCAATATAACCTCTTCAAAAAAGTGGATTCCCGCCAGAATGACTTCATCTTCTGTGGAATTGAGGGAACTGGAGGGTTGATTAAGAGTCAACAAATAAATAACTTACTTCAAAGAGGTGTGAAGAACATCTGAATCCGTTTTCGTCAGTGTCAATAACGGGAAATTGAGGATGAATTTTCCTTGAGACCAAAATGAACACAACACGAAACGACAGGATTCGAGAGATTCATGACTACGAACTATACATACATAAACTAAAAAAATCATAGGTATATATATATACATATATAATGTGAGGTTGGTTAATCCCAGTTATGTGGTAGGTTCTTGGATATAAATTATAAAATTAAAAAATGCACATAAAAATCATACAACTAGAAAGATAAAAGACAGAAAGTGTGAGAGCTACAAAATAGGCAATTGCTGAAATGTACCAGTAAATTTGCAATGCTATTTCATATCGTGCATGGACGAAGCAAATGGGATCACTGCTAGTGTCAAATTCATCATAGCCCTGCATGGAGTCACAAACTGACAGCCGCACTGCCTCTGCAGTGCAAGTGCATGGGGCACAGAGGAAATTTCAGATGAAATCTCGAAGGCCTAGCGAAGTATGTGCCGTTCGCGAAACTGAATCCTTTTCAATAAAACCCACTAGGTGAATGAAAACAAAACACAGCTGGCTTATTGTTAAGACCGAATGCTGAAACGGAAAACTAAAGCTGACTTAAAATTTCATCAAAGTCATGCTCGTGGCAAGTGGGTGGAGGCCCTGTCAATCAGAAAGACATATCCAAAGAACAACATAATAGTACACCACTCTTTTAGAATTCACAAGACTGGGTTACCTGTTTGAAATAATTGTCTACAATGTCAAAACACTGCTTCATTTATGGTAACTGGAACTGATTAACAAGTGAACAAAATTATCAAACAACGAGACTCTGTCACAACGAGGCTACACCTTGACGTGGTGTGAAAGCTTGCGTGCCTCCATGATCCAACGAGCTATACAGGATGGC
>LUCM01000399.1:0-22448 GCA_008360955.1 Fasciolopsis buskii | reverse complement strand
CTGGAAAAACCGAGCGATACCAGTGCCACACGATGGGGAGACGGACAGACGCACAACACACCAGACCATGTGTAACTAGCCGTCTCAGTCACACATGGATTCGTTTACGTTTAATGACGAGTCCTAGTCCGGATCGAAACGTCGCAGTAAACGTCACGACTCACTGTACGCCTTCACATTTTCCTTCAAATATATATATATATATCGTTGTGAAATCGACTGAAAGGTCGGCGTAAGCATAAACCTCGCTTCTGCTGCGCCCTTGTCAAGATTGGGTGGATAAAATAAATTTCTCTGGAACCTTCAATGAGAGGCAGTGCCACAGAGTTGCGTGATCGACCGAATCAAACGCCGCTTCCAGATCAAGGAATACAAAAATTTTTGGTCTACGGAACGCGTTCTAAGATTTGTCGAGGAATGCACATTTAGTCAACACAACCCCGATGGAGATGAAAATCGGTATTATTTTCAATCGTACATCTTCCACAATCATCTGAAAATCGCTAGCGAATAACTAATTTCTCTGCCGCTTTTATATGTCGACCCATCAACTTTCTTTTAAATTGGTACAATCGCCAATTCAAACAAATCCTTTAAGGTGTTTTACCTGCACCAAATTGACTCCAGGAATTTGGTAATATCGATCTCAGCACTTCTCCACCGTATTTGAAGAAGGACGGGGACAGTCCTTCTGGTCCGTCGGCCTTATGTCCTTTCAGAAAACCCATCCTGATGACCTCCATTTCTGACGAGGAACTGATGTCTACTGCATTAGTTTACTTGCAGTGGGCCGACCAAACTGCTCCTCATTGTTTTGCCCAATATTGGCCGACACTATTAAGTTAATCAGTTAGCCGTCGGATGCTTTAATCACTTTGCTTATGCTCAACTTCAATGAGTTGGTGTTCGTAATCATTTGGTAAATATTTGCTGCTATTGCTCATTTCCGCAACCTTTTCCATTTCGCAATATTTCCTTATTCACCACCGCCGGTGGTCATTTTGCTGGCTCTTCGTCAGTTGACACTTCAGGGGCTTACGCATATCATTGTATGCCAAATCCGGGGACGGCTCTGGAAGCATCTAACGGCAAACGAAGTTGAATATATCCATCGTTCCTGATGTTTCCATGACAGGGAGCCCCGCCTGACAGTTTCCATTTATATATGGGGCTTTGATCTGCTCTCGGTCGGATCCTAGGTATTTTGTTGAGAGGATAACCGCATTGAGAGCTTAGATCGGAACTGACGTCGGTGATTATGTTCTAGAATCAGTTGTTCAGGACACGTGAGTTTCGCGCTATTGAGACCTAAGACTAGACGTACAGAAAAGCAAGCACAAACCATAGCATGATCTAAGTCCATGGGCGTGGATCAGAATGATCAACGATAATCGGTTGGTCTGCCCCAGGGGTGACCGATTGGGATGTGATTAATCTGAGTCCAACGCTGGGAATTTGAAGGAGGGTTCCAGATGAGCCGATGGGGCTTTTCCTGACACAATTGGTGTTTCCCAAGAAGAGCTTATGGTTAGAACAAACTTGGATGTGATCTCTGTTGTCGGTGTGATCGCGGAGGATAGAAAAATTGGCCTCCGGTGTGCCGTCCCGTCCCTGCGTTTAAGTCCCTAGCAATGACCACAGTGTCCATTAAACGCACATCTCGACGTAACCGAAGTAAGACCAGGTAGAAATCGTCTTTCGCCTCAGGGAACCAGCAGTCAGTGGGGGCATACACAGGTAAGATGAACAGACAAGGACGCTTCATTCGACTGCTACTGATGCGTACATATCCGTTCAGTCGAACTGCACCCAAACGACTGTTGACTGGGATCCAGCCTGACAGTACACACTCGGCTCTCTCGCTCAGTGCTCTCCCAAGGTTAGCAACACCAGGAACCCTCGAAATCAGATCACTGGACACTGAGTGAGGCGAGAGAATGAATTTGTGCTTGGAATGCGAAGAGTGGTTACGGAGGTGGTATCTTATGCGCATTTCGGAGAAAACATTTATTTCAATGGTTTCAAAAGGGCAGCTTATTACCCTATCTGATTGGGCGTGTGGATATTGAAGGCGGCTAAGTGAAGTGAACGCTTAGGATCACGTAGTGCTTCTTCAGCTGCAGTTCTTTCAAGCGCCTTATATGGTACTTGTATCAAAAAACGCCCATCAGAAAAGTTCTCTGTAGAATAGTTGGCGGAGATATTTGGGCGATCGGTACTTGAAGGCTGCTTACATGGTAGAAAGGGTTTGTATTCGGGAGCATTAACCAGGGCCTTTCACTCAAAAGAGTTGGGCGTTAACCCTGCTCTAGTACTCTAACCGAGCGCGTCCTTATCACTATCCGCCCTGCTCGAAGCAGTGGACAGTGCGGTCCTGTTTCTGCCCAACGAATGATGCAGAGTGGAATTTGCCGTGTTTGTACTATTCATAAAAGTTTGTGGACCACTAGTGCCAAGGGGTTTGTTCACTAAGCAGGAGGACTACTAGGTTTCTCAACCAAAGCCTTTGGTTCTAACAAAACTCTGTTCAGAATTCAGCGGGGAGAGGCTGGATAGAAAGCCATCTATTTGGATCAGTTATTTTTCCACTTAGTTCCGACTGAGTTGCCAGCTCAAATCAGTCCCCAACTTGGAGGACTATAAGATTGCTTCGTCAACTTCGTTGACCTCAGCATGATCGAATGTATAAAATTTTCATTCATGTGGCATGTAGGAGCACGCTTAGGAATTTGTTCCCCCTTCAGACTTGTAATTTTTCAGCTAACCCTATATTTCTCGAACGTCTCTTCCCAGCTCAATGTAGGAGTCGTCCGCTTTAAACGAAGTAATCGGCTCCTTTCGGACTTCAGTTATTTCCTTCATTCTTTTTTCTTGAAGTTGGGTTGCCAATTTTACCGCATCCATGTTTTTCGGTTTACTCAGGTTGTAACAAATACACTTTCACCGCAGATCATCGAGTAATATAGGGTTACAATGAAACACAGTTGTTAACTCGGGATTGAGTCCGTATTTTTTAGATTGTCAGGGGGATAACGAAACAGAATGTATCGTTTTTATGGACGGATTTCAAAAGATTCCTTACTCAAATGCATCATTCAAGCGTGTCATTTTTTTACGAGGATTTGCTAACCCTACGGTCCATGCACTTTATTTAGATAAGTTGATGAGTAGTATGAGTACCATTATTGGCTACCTTGGTACTTATTATTTCGTTTCCATTGTCACCTCATTCCCATTCGTTTGCATTTTTAGATCCGTCTGTGATATTTCATCTATGACCGTTTACAATCTTTACATTTTTGACAAGAATGGGAATTGCACCTACTATCGTGAATGGACCAAGACAGCACAAGGTGAGGTCCCGGCCAAAAATCAATTAAAACTCTTGCACGGGATGTTGGTGGTGCTGAAAACATTTTGCTCCAAATTGTCTCCGACGGAGAGTGATGTTACTCGATTCTCTTATGTAACCAACAATTATCGGTTGCACTTTTACGAAGCCCCTACAATGCTGAAAATCGTTTTAAACACGGATAATAACTGCGCTCCGGTGCAAGAGGAATTGGAAACAGTCTATCGCATCTATACAGAATTTGTCTCGCAAAATCCCCTATGTAGTTGTGAAGAACCCGTTACTAGCCAGTTGTTTATTGATACTTTGGACGCCTACATTCGCAGTTTGCAAATTTTTAAAAAATAAAATCTGCCCCGTGTCTTGTATTTTTTTGTCCTCATTCCTCGGAAGAGCACTCATTAAAGTTCCATATTTCAGGCCGTTGGTGGGTACACTTTCGTAGTTTTCAGTCATGTCCTTCGCGGCGCGCGTTGTATCGGAACGCGAGGTGGCACAGGAGGTATCAAATTTACCGGTTACCCCATCGAATCAGAACACTTCCGCACTGTCTGGTCACGTGGATATCAATGCTGATTCGATTACTGAATATACGGGACCTGTTGAATCCGTACTTCCGCGAGAATTTCGTCAGAGGTTACACAAGTATTTTGCTCGTATCGAACGCGAGTTTGAGCGGGAATATCGGCGGTTATATGGTGAAAATCTTGCGTGTAAGTGATCGAAAATCGACTTTGGCTTTCATCTGATGGCATCGAATGTGTGTTCGATGAAATAAAGCATCCCGTAAATTCACTGATACTTTGCAGTATATATTGTCGATACTTCTAAAACACTGTAAACCCTTTAGTCACCTCAGTTGAAACAATTCATTCAGTTATCACCTTGTTTATTTGTCTGTACTGAGTATCAAGTTGCAGGCTATAATTAAGAATTTCCATCTTTCTATACAGGCATAGACCGCAGTTTGTGTAAATCTCGTAAATTGTTCGCCAATAGGTTTCACTCTTGGAGTTGGGGTGTAATTTTTATCGCGCACTGTTGTCACCTGGGCTCTGTGGACGCAATGTTGTGACTGTATGCGTAATGGAGCATACTAAGTACATAGTGGGTCACCTGTTTCGGATATGTGGAAACTAACTGAACCAACAGTGGATCAATGCACCAAAGTAATCCTTGACGGAAGCCACTTGATTTCCTGATCACATCAGTCTGTGAGTCTTAATTTCCAAGCTGCGCCATCCTTTACGGGACTTGGTTGTCTATTAAAAACAACTGAACATGTGGAAAATTCGTTTTCCAGGTGCTGGTTCTAGGATAGTTCTCACGTTCAGTCTGCTTCATCAAGTCAATGCGGAGGTCTGTGAATAGAGGCGAAAATTCTGTCATTCTTCCAGTTGTTTTTTTACGCAAAATCAGAATCACACAACATGTTACCGGAAAAATCTTTGTTCCTATTTTTTATTAGTGCAAGAACGCCTTGAAAAATTCGAAGACACCGAGCATCCCGAAGGACCAACGTTGGCTAAAAAGAGTAAGTCGCACGTTTCACAGTTCAGAGCAATAGATGATTATTTACGAACCTACACCATGTTGAACCAAATGTTTGTCATTGTCAAGGGGTAATCAATCCCAGACTACTGTTTCTTGAACAGTAACTTAATATCTGCTTCATTTGTTCATCCTGTTTATGATTTTTCTCAGTGAATTCTTCTACCGTTGCAAGTTTTGCTTGACGCTTTACCAACTACGTTATAGTACGCTGCACTTTCGAATATTCCTTACGCTCTTGCAGACATCAAAATACCACTTCGGGTTACGAAAGTCCTACCCGATTTTTGTTTCGTAGCACTTAATTGAAGCTGGAAAAAATGGTCTGTAACCTACGACCTTCTAGGTTACGGCCTTGGAGGCCGTTAGATCGTAACTAATCATTTGTTTAGTTGGAAATAATGACCTCTTTTGTCATGGTACACTATCTGCTTCTTGAATCTCCCATACTAAAAACGTCTTCGCTTCGAAATCCGCGTGCAGCCCTTTATTTACCTCAGTCTTCATCTGCCTGCTGCTTTCAAGTTTTTATGTTCTCTTATACGGTATGAGACCCCCATCAAATTCCTCCCTTTCAGAGCCACAGCTGGCTGAATATTTAAGCATTCTAATCGTGCCTAGATTGGAGGCAATTCATTTTTGTTCAAAGTTCAGTTCTTAAGTCATTCATCTTTGAGGTGATTTGTAACTACCGGCTTATCGGTGATGTTTATCAGTAGGGAGCGATAACAAGCAGCTTACTAACCCCAGCAAGTTCCTGTCCTCAAATACTGACCCTCAGCTTTCCAAGTTTCTCTTCATTCTGGCAACTAAGTTACAAAATGCCTTATTCAGCCGCAAGCGTTGGTTATTTCGATCTCGATATTCCATGGAAAGAGCAACTAACAATTGTTGACCACTTGATTTTCATGTGCAGGCACGTGACGAAGTATGGTAGCAGGGTAGTAGAATTGAGTACTCGTACATCCAACGTTCGCGCAACGAACATTGAACAGAAGCTCTTGTGGCACTGACTTTATGTTTTGCTTTGGTTGAGGAGTAGAATGTACCGTTCCGCATTGTGGTTGCGAAACATGCAGTTTGAATGCTCGGGATGTTTGTCGCTTGGAGATCTTTGATCATCAATATTTGCGTAGTATTATTGAGACTGAATGAGGTGACCACGTGAACAATCCTAAGGTTAGAAACCGAACACTGGGTACTATTTCAGAGAACACTATCATACCATACCGTATCCAGTCTGTTGGACTTCGTTGCTTATGGAAAACGTGTAACGTACCATGCTGTGTTTCCTGTTCCTCCATTATAGTGTCAGAAACTGCGTGAACGTTAGGAGATGAGGTAGCAGCGTGGAATGTGAAAGTGTACAGTGAACCCAGGTAAGGCAGGTGCCCCCTTTCCATTATTGGGGTTCAAAAGATCGTTAACCAGTTACGTGGAGGAGATCTTGAAGGATATAGCAATGAACTGTGAACGGTAGCGATTGCGTTGTCTTTTTATCTAATCAGAATGACTGGAAATCATGTGGGACTTTATTCTGTGGGCTGCTAATCCATCCCCTTATTTCCATTTTTGGAGATGTACTTCCTGTCTACTGTATTTCTTTCTATTGGAACTCGTGACATGATGAGAAAGACAGTTGTCAGCGGCGGTTTTCCGACTTTTTAAAGCTGTGCGATGATGCAGCATTTTCGGAACTGAGGTTACTAAGCTGTTTCTGTAATAGATTTACATAGTTCGCTTTTACAATGCTTTCAGGTTGAGGGGGTGATAGTAATTCATTCTCGATTTAATAAATCCTAGAGAAATACCATGAGATGTGCTCATGCACTTGATGAGTTTGGGATATCAGATTCCCCGGGTCCGTCTTTACGAAGTGATGCGAAGAAAATGAAGATAATTGATTTTGACCATCGGTTTTACTTGCTATCGGTTAGCTGTCCTATATATATGTGCATGTGCATCTGTCTCCCATTTTCGCACACGACCAATCTTTCACGGGAAACAAAAACGATTCCTGACTGCTGAGACCCGATGAGAACCACTCACATTAGCAAAAGCACAATTCACCGAAACATCAGACCAGTTGCTCTCAATTCTACTGGTTTAGAACTAATTAATTGATCATTCCTGTCACATTTTCAACGCCCCTTATGTCTCCGATTAATTCCACTTATGTACCTACGAACAAAACCGCCGTACACGAGGCGTAGTTTTTAAATTTCATTTTGTGTACGCTTTCAATGGTAATGCAATGTATTTGTAGTATGGTTTTCTTGGTTATTCACCAGCCTTTGATCCTGTGTCTCTTTCTGATTTTCTTAGCGAACTCCAGTCATTTGGTTCCACCAATGGCTCAATGACTACCGTCAGCACTATCCATATGTGAAATTGGGGAAAAGACAGTCATTAGCGTCAATTATCGGATTCGTTGCAGTGCAAGGTCTTTTCTGTAGGCCTTCTTTTTCACAGCTTATGGCGGTGACTTACCTTCTACTCCTGTGTATTTTTTCAGCTATGTCGATTACACTGCCGTTTCTGTCTCCATTTTTAAGCAGTCGGAACTTGCACTGCACAACAGGCATTACTGACACTGTCACATTTTCCTCATCCTCCGGTGTAGTTCTTAATCCCGCCAAAAGTATCGAATGTAATTCTGTCCACAACTATCTACCACAAGGAAGACTGATGATCAATGTCAGGCCTGACTGTTAGTTTTGTAAATGGAAACTGCAGTATTTGTTCCCCATTTTAGTGATAAGGACTTGCCTGCGTGTCATGGAGCTGGTTCATTTTTAGTATTTTCAGTCTAGATAATCGGCAATAAAAAGGAACGTCAGAATTCAGTTTTTTCATTCCCTCGATTTGTTTTTTTATCAGATCGTTGTAGTATTCACTCGTCTATTGTGTTATTCTTTTGTGTATAACTGGCTTAGTTGGAGCTAGTCTTCTGTCTCAGCGATTCAAGCAACAATACAAACAATCAGCATCGCGTTTTGTTTCGAGCTTACGCCCATCAACCGGACATACCGGCTCAACAGCGGGTCCGCATCCTGTGCTCACTTCTAGTCACACTACGGCTGCGGGTGCAGGTGCCGTGACTTCGGCTCTTCCTGTGGGTAGCGTATGTAGCGCCCAAACCATTCCTTCGACTACAGCTCCTTCCACCGTGTTTGCTGGCACTCTTGCAGGACATGGTGGTTCATGGCAGTTAATCAGTCGTGTGGCTGGGCATCGTGATGGAATTTGGGAAGTAACGCCACATCGCCGCTTCCTGGCAACGGCATCGGCGGATAACACCGTCCGGTTGTGGACCAATAGTGCTCAAGTAAAGTAAGAAATTTCTGTGTGCTTTGGTATCGCGCTGCAAAGCAGCCTATTTTCATCGCTCTATAAAACGATGTACCACACGCCTTCCAGTTTTTTCCACCGTTGTCGGGATGGCTGTAGGTCGTAGAGTTTAACCATCTTCGGATTATTCTTATTTTCGATACTGATTATCATTCAAGGCTTGTTCCGTTTTATCCGTGTTATATTTTCAGCAGATCGATAGGTCAGTTTCAGGGTCTTGTCATTTTCCCTTTTTAAAATGGTCTCATTAAGATAAAACCTACCACCTCCTTCTTTGGCTTACTGGAAATTATGGAAATCACATCCTCATGCCAAACGATGGGGTGGTCAACGCAAAAGTCCGTTTCCAGTATTGACAGATGAATATGATAGTTTTCCGTTTTGGCTTATTACTTCTCTAGCCCCAATATAGATTACAATCGTCATACCCTTTTATGCTAGCCTTGGACAATCCAAAAGAAAATCGGATTGTCCTGTTAGAATGCGGTATTTAGAACTAACTCAGCTGATGCGATCCAGCCATTTTTCTGCGATTCTTTATGCGCCCGATTGTTCGAAGTAACAATCTTTTTCATTGCCTATATAGTGAATTACAGGATAAGGGACAGACCCTATGACTAAAGGACAGTGAGATGGGACTGTGGCCAAGCGGATGAGATCGTGGCGTTTGGACGTGAAGGTCGCGGGTTCGAATCCTCCCACCACCGGTTAACTTCTCCATTTGGCAGCCCCTCGTTGGTCGCGGCCCCCTTCCTGAAAAATGATGTACACTGCTATTTCATTAATAAATGAAGCAAAAGATAGAAGAAATAATCATGTAAGGGCCATCTCATTGCTCATACTTTCGAAGAGAAGAAAAGATTATATGTCGGAGTGTTCCACAGTTTTGCAGCCCAGGAAAAAAAGAAGACTCAATAGTACAAGTACAGAACCTAGTAACAAATTTGATTAACGTGATTAGATGTTTGTGTGCGAAATGCGCCGAAAAGGTTATTGGAAGAGGTACTGTGTTGTAATTAATTTACACCGGCCTAAAAACAAACGTGGTGCCAACGTAACAACATGTAAATATAACGTTGGGGAAAATGGATTAAAGAGGGGAAAACAGTAAACAGCGAGAGAACGATTTTTTAAATTTCCTTTTTCTTTTTTTGCTATTTTCCGGTCTTCTGGCATTTTTAAATAGTCGAGTTCTGCAGATAGCTCATGCTACGTTTATGCCGCTGACTCCGATTCTTAGCCATATCTCAGCTTCTTAAACCAACAATCTCTTGAGCCCCAACCCGGAGGATGGCAAGCATCAACCGAGGCTAAAACCGAAGCAGAAAGTCACTGAGCGTCCTCAGCATGGAGAGGCTAGGCTTCGCTAACATAAAACAGAATACTACGAACTGTGACATTGTACATACTCTCCTTGAGGGTAAGCCGAATGTTAAGGCGGCGCCACAAGTGTCGCAGGTTCGCAAAAGCTGCTCTGGCTTTCTCAGTTCGCGTTGAGGCCTCCCTAACACCTGCTAAGTATGACTGGACTCCTAAGGTACTCAAAGCTGTTGACTGTAACCGACCACCGCATAAGGCGAGTGCGGGTACAGGCTGCTCCTAGTTTTGAATAAGTATCTAGATACCTCAACTGTTTAGCGGCTCAGCGCATGTTGAATAGCGTCTTCGCTCGGCAAGCCAACATCATCGGCATACTCCAAGTCAGAAACTTTGTTCTCTGGGGGGAGTTCAACTCCATCGTCTAAAAGATCAGACAAAGCGTTCTGTAGAACATCCTCTCTGACGAAGTTGAAAAGAAATGGGGATATAGGACAGCCTTGCCGTGCTCCACTGGAGGCGTTGAAGGATGTCGAAAGCTGGCCATGAGCCCCAACCTAACGTATCACAGTACAACTCTTCCCAACAAACAGTGGCCAAGTGAAGACCTATCAGTAGAATCAAAGACCGCGCGAATACCTACGAACATGATGAACACTAGCCTTTGGAAAGTAAACCGGTGCTCTAACAACTGTCGGAGGGTGGAGATTTGAGAGCAGGGACAGGACTTTTTCCAGTGGCACTTCCACTAACATGATGGACTGAAAAATCCGGAGGATGTGAAAGAGTCGGGTGGGAGAGGGACTAACACGAGTAAACTTTTCAGATACTCTATTCCTCAACAAACGGTGCCATAATGCACATCTATCAGCTTAATCAAAGCTGCGCGAATTTCTAAGAGTATTGGTCTGTGACAGTATGACGGTGATCTAACCGCCGTCGAGGAGTAAAGATTTGATAGATCCATCCGCGAGCATGATAAAACGCAGTCTGATCCTCTCGAATTTGCTGTCCACGTGTATTGTACAACCTGCGAAGAATGACGGACTCATGGAGCTTTGAGACTCTTCGGATTAGACTAATAACCCGCGGTTAGCACAGTCACTGCACGAGCCTTTTTTAAAAATGGGAACAACGATCGACTTCCCTTAGGAAGAGGTGACTTTCTCGTAGTATTAGACTTCCAAGAACAAAACTTGAAGTCCTCTGACTAGTTCCAATCCTTTATCTTTAAATAAAGCTCGGAAAAAGCTATCGGGGCTCGGCACTTTATGATGTCTTAACGCTCGGATTTCCCTGAATATTTCCGCCTCAGTTTGTGAGTCTGCTGTAACAGGCCACTTGACGGTTGTCTTAATAAATGCTGAGGTCTAGCTAAATAGTGCCCGGAAGTGCTCTGCTCAGAGTACAGTACGTTGCTGCTTGTTTTAGAGAAGTGAACTGTCAGCTTCACAGACCGTTTCATTCACATCCATTGCTTTCTTACTGGTCGCTCCGCTGAAGTGAAATAGCTTGTGGGAATTCCCCTCACAGTCAGCACGTTCCATTTCCAAACCTGGTTGAGACCACCAAATCTCGCAACTCCTGTACAAGCTTGATTTGAGTTCACCTCTCGTTACGAGCAGTGCTTTATAACACTCGCTGCCAGCAGGGATAGACTGGCATGCGTCAAGAAGGCGCAGTGGCTCATCAGAAATCTAGGATATCACAACGCCACAAGTCACGAGCCAGCAGAGTGCAAGGCATTCTTGATAAGCGACCAATGCTCATTGATGTGAGGTTCTAGCTTTTCACTCAGTGGGCTTCGGAATGGTAGTAGGTCAGTCGGACCAGATAGCTTGTCGCAATCGAACCAATATTGTAACGTGTTTTGAGTGCTCACTAAAATGCATGCATAGCTTAGTGCAGACTAACGCGTCGTTGGAGTCGAAGTGGGTGCTTCGGTACGACCAGAAGTCTTGTAGGCATCCCAGGTGTTTGTAGCTAATACCTATGTGATCGGTCTGGGTCCACCACCGACTCTAAGAGGGCGGATTCCAGATGACATATCGGCGGTTGGACCGTCTGAGGTTAGTACTGGGGAGAAACAATTGATGATCTGAGCACAGGACCAGCAACCGTCCCCTGTTTTCAGGACGACAGGAGTCGAGACCACAAGGGCCTCTTAGGAGGGCTCATTCGAGGGTAGCCGAATTTCTGGAGTATTCTTCTCTGCTTCCAAGGTGACGATGTTATCCCGCGTTGTAGTGCCCAAAAGGTCGTACAGCTTTTGCTAGAAAGTGTCCTTGATTTCATTTGTTGTCGCGTACGCTGGGACGACAAACGATTTGCGTCTCACTGCGCATAGTCAACTGTCAACTGAAATTCAATCAAGCAGTGCTGTCTCAGCCTGCAACTGAGAACCACACCAGGATTAGTAAAACCAGAAAACGCAGCCTCGGGGTCCCTAGACAGGGGCAGATAAAACTTCACGGAAGGACTAGATGGGGATATCAGTCGGATAACAGAGCTGGAGTCTTGAATATGAGTCTCCTTGATACGGCGCGTGTCGGTGGCTGGGGTCTCCAGTGCATCAGCTGAACACCTAGACGCATCATTTTTTGTACATTGAGTGTGGGTAGTTTGAAAGGACATCGAAAATGAAGTTGTGCGTCAGCCGGCGGAAGTGGGTTCGGTGAGATTTAGATGCTCCGAGGATAACCTGAAGGATCAGGGACAGAACTTCCAGTGACATTTCCACTAGCACTAGTAACTGTAGTTTCCGATGAATGTGATAAAATTGGACAGGGGAGTCATTGAAAAGACAGCTAGTTCCTTCCGATAGATCGCTTTCTGAAAGAGAAAGGAAAGTGAACCCTTCGTACTATCTTTCTTTACAGTATGCGCCGTGAGCTGTTGCACTGTTCGATCGCCCAGCCCAGAGTAGATCTTTTTATTCTGGGGTGCGCACCTAGCCTTTACGCAACCAAGCGCGTTCTGCAAGGCAGAGGAATCATTTTACACGAGCCGCTGGCCAGTTGATCGGTTCATGCGCCTCTTCTGGAAAGTCTCGCCGGGTCAGTGGAACATGATAAGGGACAATGACCTTGCTTAGTTGGTAGTCTACAGTCTCCACGTCTCTTTGCCATCTGTGGGCTGTTGTAATTTTTTTAGGAAGAATGCTTTCCAGACGAAAACATCACGCTCTCGGCACTCCCGCTGCTTGTCCGCAGTCGGTTATTCGGTAAGATTGGACCCACTTTATTCACGGTTAACCGCTTGGATGAGGGCCGTCCCTTCATCCGCAACTCAGGTATAGGAATAGGTGTCGCGGGACAAGTTAGGAAGAACAAAAACCAAAGTAGCATCGATACGAACATAATAGCGAAGCAACCACCCGACTATGGTCTAGTGTCTGCGAAGTGGATGTGGACAAATGGTCGTTGGTCACTCAGGTGACCTTTCATTGAGCCCGGTCAAAAGGAGAAAAATAAGTGGACGAAGCTTCGCCCCACATGTAACTACACTTTCTTAAATGCGGAGCGAGTTTGAACTTTGCACAGTGGGAGAAAATGAGCTCGGGTGAAAAAACATCCGGTGCGAAATAGATAGGGAATTTTGCACGCGGCACGAAAAACAGGCTGTGATATGGATTGTCAGCGTAATGGAGGATTAGCGGATGAATCGCGAACCGAAACACAGTCTGTTGAACCTAAATCAGTGGAGTGAAAATTAAATGATGTTTTGATTGTAACGTGATTGTTGGAGCCCCAGGAGGAGGATATGTTGGTGGTCGGAGTTCAGGTATAAATTGACGGCCCAACGATCACGGTTGATGCTAGTGTACACATGACAGGGATTAGAATAAGAACGAGAGGAATGGAGATTGTTGCATAGGCAAAGGAATGAACTGAGTTTGATGTAATAAGTATAAGATCATCAATAAATAAAGGAAACAATGGGCGCAAGTACTGAATCTTGGGGAATGCCAATATTCAGAGTAAATTGGTGGAACAGGACGCCATCTACTCAGTTGGAGGCGATTCGCCTACTGCAGTAACTTGATCGGCGGTGGTCGACTGAATTAAGCATCTGTCACTAAAAATGTTTGAGGTAGACAGCAACTTGCCGTCGCGTACGTGTTGGCAGTCCGTGTCTAGGCTTTATTACTAGTGGTCGAATTCCATATCACTCTTTCAAGCACGATATTGTGATGCCTCCATACAGTTTAAAATAAACTGAAGGGAATTCGTCGGGACCGGCTGTTTTTCTCGCTCTTTGGTAATTCGGCCATGTTTTCACTTCCTTTGGAAGTTTCGGTATAGATATTTATAAGTTCATTAAAAATTCCCACTGAGCGCATTGAGAAGATGCCAGTTGGCGAACAAGCTCGTTTTCAGTGATTCGTGTTCATGCCATTACATAACAATATTTTAAGATAAATTTCCGGAGGGATTGGATTAGTCAGACAAAAATATGGACGGGGAATGGATTTGTGGTGGTACATACAAAAACCTAATACAGGTAAACGTGTTGTGTTTTGTGGCCGGTGAGAAGAGTATTCTTTGAAAATGGCTCCCCAAATCGATTACTTGATAAGATATTGGGGACAGAAAAGAAAGTTCCCAAGGGGGCGGGGGTGGAAAAAGTGTCAGTGTACATATCCCTGCCATTCAGAGGTGACACTAGCGCAGCTGGCACGAAGAAGGCTGACTCGCGCTATCAATAAGACATTTTACACAGCCAAGCTTCAAATCCTGTTCATATCCCGCCCCGGAGGGTTATTACTGTCGAAGGGCAAAGCTCCTGATTCTGTAGCCTCGTTTTATGTTCATGCACTTGTTACTGTGGAGCACTGTAAATCGGCACCACGACCAGGCGCTCATCTGAACGCATCCGTGAGCACCATCATGCATGGTTAGGCACTGGAACAATTAAATCAATTGATAGGGCAGTCGTTTCACACCTACCACAGGCTAACCACACCTTGAATGTGACAAGCTTTCCGGATCCTGTATAAGATCAGCGGTCAACAGTCTAGGTTGGCCAGATGTTGCCTCTTGAGCACTGCGGAAGCTATCGCGATGTCTTCACAATCCTTCACTGTGCGCTCAAAAATAATTTGTGGATATCCTTTAACTCTCTTGGCCCACCCTCCGTCCCAATGCCACTATTAGACCACAAAACACTTAACAAAAGACGTTCATCTGTGTTATGGGTTTATAAGTTGTTGACAGCTTTGCTCAGTCATCGACAAGGATTGTCTCTTGAGGCTTAATCTTTTGATTATTCGCAAATAATTTCTTCTGTACCATCGACAAAATTTTTGTGAGCGAGTTTGCAAAGAGAGTATGAGAATTCAAAGTGACTATGTGAATTCCGGTAATTTCTGGTCCTCTTTTTCTAGTTGCCTTATGGTTTATCTCGGACATTATGGTTCCGCGAACTCTGTACGATTTCGGTCTCGTGATCACCTATTGCTGACTTCCAGCGGTGATGGAACTGCACATTTGATCAGATTACCGTTCGATCTTTTGATGAAAGCAGCTAGTTGTTTGAATACTGTCAGTCAGATTCCGACGACCGGTTCGGGTGCCGTGGCGGCGGCTTTTGAAGCGGCCAGTTCAGCTTTAACTTCGGAATTCGCTGGGTCTGGGGCAATAAGCCTTGGGATGAGTTCGGGTGAGCAGTTAACAAAAGACACATTTTCTTACTGGCATATTTGTTCTTCGTCATAGGCTGTTAGGAATTGGGTGTTTTTTTCGCAAGTGTGCATTCTATGATGAGAGACAAATATTTTCTTTATTTGACTTTGATCAGCTGTACCTACTTCATTTGATGGTACGAATAATGAAAGAATGAACTGCAAGCAGTGTTTCTTACGGAACTCAGATCGGCCATTTTATTTCCAGGCGATCTTTGCTATACCAAAGCGGACGTGCTAAATGCGTCCAGTCGCAGCTTATCGGCCGCGTGAGATGAATTCAAACGTTTACTTCCTGAGGAAAATAGATAGGCATGATCCACCGAGGAAACGGTCAAGTTCGTGAAAACGAGTTCCGCTCATTGTTGACGACGTTCAGTAATCGGCGGACCGGTGACAACTGAAGAAGAATGTTGTTCAAGCAAATTCTCAGATTTTTCTAGAACGCTGACACTGGGGCTTTTTATAAGCACTTCTGCCTGTGCTTTCGCCCCTTCAAATTTCATCACAGTATTAAATCGACAGACAATGAAGAAAAAGATTTTTTGGTGCGGTTTGCTGAATCACTCAAAACGCGACTAATTTTGTGTGAAAATATTATCTTTTCAGACGAAGTTGTATTCTATCTTTATAATGGAGTAAATCAAAAAAATCAAGCATAGTTCGCACGTACCAGTCGGCAAGTTGTATTGGACGTGCATCACTCTTTCATCTAATCGTGTGGTTCGGCATGCATGGTACGACCTCTATTTAAGTGCACCACTTCACTGATTAATCTTATCGAATTAATTGATGCCACTTTTTTACAGGTCTGTACTTTTGTTCGACAGAAAATGAGCCAAAATGCGGCGACACTCATCAAACTTGACACAATTAAACATCTAAAATTTGGAGCCCGTTGCAGTTCACCTCTTTTGTTAGTACCTCATTTGCCTCGAATCTTTTGTCGCTATTATAGGGTCTGGTGAACGCAGATCAGTTAAACTTATCTGACGGGCCAAGTTAAGATTGAGTTCATCTTGTGAGACTCGACTGAACTCCCTAAATCCCTCCGGTCTTTCAGGTTAAACTGGGCCGTCGTCAGCTTGCGCGTAGTGACGTAACGATACCGGAATCATGGTTTTCCTTGCCGAGGCCGGGTGCTACAAACACACTAAGTCGACTTCTGTGCATATTTATTTTGCTGGTAAAAGGCCTCCGATTTTTCATCCTCCTCGCTCGTTAACCGTTTACTTAATCTAGAGACACTGTGCATATGTATGTTTATTCCGAGTTGCCCCTTTACATAGACACTGCGGAAGAACGGCGTGGGTTATTAGCATTTGCCGCATCATTTTACGTGCTAACTGCACATTGCGTTGGTCAGTGGTTTCCTTGTCTAACAGCGAAGATTCTTTATATTTGACACTTCCAAACTTTCAGGTAGCAATTCGGAATTAGCTTTTCTGATGAAAGGAGATTCACATAAATAACTTGGGTGTTCATTGGTGTGCTTGAAAAAGTCAATCGAATTATACGGTTTTGTTGTGTCGGACTGTTGTACCTTTGGGGATCATACACGCAGAAGCCCGTCATGGGGATCGGTCAGTTGGCTGATTATAGGCTTTCAGCAATGACTTCTTGCTCGTTCTTCTCTGCAAACACCCAACGGTATATTTATTAGATTCTTTATTTTCTCGCCTTCTAATGAGGGAATTCATTCCCAATCACGCCGAATTTCAGTCAGTGGTCCTATTTCGGAAGCTAAATATCCCGCGTAATGTGAGACTCAGCCGCGACATGTGCTCCAGCTCCTCGTATACGATACTGGAAGCCGAAAAAATTGGCTGCGACACTATTTGCACCCATGGCTCATTCAATCTCTTTTCCGAATCCATTTTGGAATGTAGTTGCTAATTCACGCACTTCTCAACGTTAGACACAGTTGTGAGCTGCGTATTCCACTGGTCATTCCCGTCAGTAAACTTTTGTTTTACGGAATAGCCTACTGCGATATGATACCAGTGACAGGTCAACGTCATTTTGATTGTCCGGATGTTGTGCACAATGCTAGTATAGAGTTAGTTTTCATAGTGCCGGATAATCTCTGGGGGTGACAACAAACATGTTTTTGCTATTTGGTACCAAATAATAATCCACGTCAGCGTGTACCCGATTGTGTACTGACATGTTTATCATCTACTCAGGTTCAATGTCTTTCCAGTCTCTGCTCTTACTCTAATCTTCTGTCGCTCGCGGAAAGAGCTAAATCCAGAATATGTAAGTGGATTTTTCACTCTATATAACATCTGCCTTCTGGTGCCATCTCAAAACGCATCACCAAAGTTAAAACACTGGAATTCCTGAATAATGAATGGGTTAAAGGATTTGAATACGTCATTGAATCTGTCATTCAGGAAAATTGAGAGCCGGTTTTCTGATGTCGAGGGATATGAGCTAATGCTAGTTGAAATAACATCCTCAAAATTGTAGGAAAATATATCCTATGTCATCGGTTTTCATGCAGGACTGGTTAAAATAAATCCGAAGAATGTTTTGATGGGGAAACTGTGATTTTGCTCTAAATTTTTTCCCCTCCCTTATTGGCTCTTGTTTCTCCTTTCACTTTATTCTATCTTTAGGCTCCACTGCAAGAATGCCTTCGATGACTGCAACATCGTTGGATGCCGAAGACGCGCTAACGGCAGGTGTTGAAACCTCGGAAGATGGTATGTTTCGCTTAAGGAACTAATGATTGTAAACCGTTTCACCTACCTTGGTAGCTTTGTGTCCAACGATGGTAGCTCGGGAGTGGAGGTAAATGCAAGTATATCCGAGGCTCGGGCAGCTTACGCTGAACTGAAGCACTTGTAGCGTAGACCTAATATTTCAACGAAGTTGAAAGTTCGTGTGTACTTTGTCGCAGTGCGCTCAGTTCTGTTGTGCGATTGCGAGACGTGGAGTATGCGTGTGGGCGATGTTCGTCGGTTTGAGGTTTTCGACAACCGATGTTTACGTAGTATGGCTAGGATTGGATGGAGCGACCGAGTGAGTAATATTGAGGTTAGGAATCTGGTATTGAGTGCCACTTCTGAAAATAGCTTGTTTCAGCGTATGAAACTTAGTAGGCTGCGCTGGTTGGGTCACGTGTTGCGTATCCCGCTATCGTGGGCTGAGTCACTGATTATACCCATCTTCAAGAAGGGTACACGGAGTGACTGCAGCAATCATCGTGGGATTAGTTTAATTCCGATAGTTATTAAGGTGCTAGCTTTGATAATGCTGCGCCGTTTGACCTCGATTCGCGAGAGTAATATCCGCGAACAACAGGCTGGATTTCGGCCAGGTCGAGGTTCCTTCGACCAAATATTCACTCACCAACAGATACTCGAAACGCGCCACACGCACCGCCGCCCTACGATCGTAGTCTTTTTCGATTTGAAAGGTGCTTTCGACTCCGTGGATCGACCAGCGCTACCCAGTGCTCTCCACCGGAAGGGTATGCCAACGAAGTTTGTGAGCCTGTTGCGAGCATTGTACTCGCATACTGATGGTCGCGTTAGGGTATACGGTGAACTGTCAAGTTCATTCGAAACGACTACCGGCGTTCGACAACGGTGTCCCATCTCTCCATTCTTGTTTAACTTCGTCATGGACGAGGTGATGGCAGATGCTTTAGGAGATCTCCGGGATGTAGGAGTCGAACTGGGAAATGGAGGAAAGCTATACGACCTAGATTACGCAGACGACGTCGTGTGCCTGTTCGAGACCGCGGACCATGCACAACGGGCACTAGATAGACTGTCGAGATCGGCTGCTCAATTCGGCATGTGCTTTGCATCTTCAAAGTGCAAATTACTGTTACAGAACTGGACGACAGCAGCGCCGAACCTGATACTGGGTGGAGAGGAAATAACAATGGTGGACCGTTTCACCTACCTTGGTAGCTGCGTGTCTAACGATGGTAGCTCGGGATTGGAGGTAAATATGCGTATATGCAAGGCTCGGGCAGCTTACGCTGGATTGAAGCACTTGTGGCGTCGGTCTGATATTTCACCGAAGTTGAAAGTTCGTGTGTACCTTGTCGCAGTGCGCTCAGTTCTGTTGTACGGTTGCGAGACGTGGAGTACGCGTGTGGCGATGTTCGTCGGTTAGAGGTTTTCGACAACCGATGTCTACGTAGTATGACTAGGACTGAACGGAGTGACCGGGTGAGTAACGTGGAGGTCACGAATCTAGTACTAGGTACCGGCTCTCAAAATACCTTGTTTCAGAGTATGAAATGGTAGACTACGTCGCTTTGGGTCACGTGCTGCGTATGGCGAACACTCGTCTACCATACCATGCCCCATTTTGTGTTCTTCCCAATGAATGTAAGAGACCATGCGGAGATCAGCAGACTTCGTGGCAACGTGGGATGAGAAAATGTACAGCGAACTTAGGTAAAGTAGGTGTCTCACGCCTTCGTGGTTGGGGTCCGAAAGACTCCTTGACTTGCTGGCTGGAGACACTTAAGGATATGGCAGTGAACCGTGAACAGTGGCGATCATGTTGTTATTTTCAATCGAATCAGAATGATTGAAAACACGTGCGGTTGTACAGTTAGACTGTTTCGTGTGTTGGCTGCAGCAGCATCTTATCTTTTCCCGCCTGTGTAGATCCACTCCCTGTTCCCCTTGGATATTCACTCTTTTTATATAAACGTGTAACTCTGGGGAAAGGCAGCCGTCAGTGAGGCTTACCTTGCTGTTTAACGGTGAACGATGATGATGATGTTTCGCTCCCGACCACCCATACTCGTACACATGAGGCTAATAGAAATTATCGACGTAGGCGGATTCCCTTTTCACCTTAGGTTAATCATCGTGTCTAGTTTTTAACTTTGCCTTTGAAGCTCAGCGTTGTCGAACCTGTGGTACTCAGTCAGTATGAAAGTTGATTGTTCGCTCCTTATAGGGGATAAATGCATGATTTTCATTCGATTCCTGCGATTATTTTCTGTTTTCTTTTTTTATCATGGTTGGAGTCAAGGAGATGCATCATTACACACTTCTGTCAACATTAGTTTCTGGATTATTTGTTGTCACAGATTGTTGCAAGTGTCATATCTGTATTTCATACGTTTTTAACCCTGCTACTATTGCTTTTACACCGGTTAGCCCAGATTCTTTTTCTTTTTTGAATCTGTGAGCATGCGGCCAGCGAATGAATGTGGTTTGGTATCGCGACCGAAGTTCGTAAGACGGAACTGTCCACCAACCGCACATTTAATGAGTTTGCACCGAGTTTCCTAGTTTCCTGATTTCTTTGTAATTGGGTTGCATGAGGTTCGTGATATTTTTCGCTACGTATCGTCGCTAGCTTCATCTGTAAGTGGTAATTTATGTCCGATGTGTGACCTATGACCGAGTGGAACGAATGAGACAAGACAAAATATTTGCTTTATTATTTCGGTGTTTCAAGTGACGGTCGTCGTTTACATTTTTTTTCTGGCTCAAAAATCAGTATAATGTTTTCCGTGGTAACACTTGAGGCTTTTCCGTTTGTTTTTCGGTTAAGTAACAGTAACTAGTTGTAATTTTGATGGTAGATGGCTGTTCTCCGCCGCCCGGCTGTTTTCCCTGGCCGACCAACTTATTGTGACCCTGCACGGTTCTATAGGATTCCAAGTTTCTGGATGGTGATTACCGGCTCTGCGGTGCAGCTGTGTGAACTTTAGACTAGATCTTGTGCCCTTTCGACAGCACTGAGTTCCCGTGCGTGGAGGAAAATGATAGTAATGGATGAATAAATGCGCAATAGTTACGGCTTGGAAATACCAGTTTGATCGCAAGCGCGTATTAGATCCGCTGACAGGAGTTAGACTGCTTCAGATGACTCAGCTTACCCGGAGAGGTTAACTGGAAGTTCCTTCATAAAATCTGAAATCACGACGACTAGAATACTGAAGTTGGAATTATGCAAGCAATGTAGTCATCTGAAACCACTTTTGTTTCTATGACCTTAAAAAATTTCCATTTTCCTTTTATGCACAGATTCTATAGATCGACAGTGTTTCAACACATTTATATTTTTACACACACACACATGTACACATCTTATGCGAAAAACGAAAATAACGCGAGCGAAAGGACTAAAAATAGGCTAGTTTAAAGTCCACCACACACAGCTCTTCTAGACTACATCACCGACTGTCCTTCCTCGTCCATATTTCTTTTATTGGCTCTTGTACTACTGTGTTGCCCACCCCAGAGGAGGCCTGTTTATTCCGGGTTGCATCCCTGATCTTTGGGCAGTCAGTTACGACCTGCAAGGCGCCAGTGTTATTCCAGACGATCCGGTGATCAGTTGGTCATTTCATGCACCCCTCAGGTAAACCTCATCAGTCAGGTGGAGTCCGACAAGAGGTAACGGGCTTATTTGTTTGGTGGGCCGCACTCGTCAAATCACAGGGCCATTAAAGAACTAGTGATGTTACTTAAGAAGAACGCATGCTAGGTGGTCTACCACGCTCTTTACACCATTGCTTGTCCGCGGCCGTTTCTCATGGTCCACTACATTCACTAATAACCGCCAATATTGGTGGCCGTTTCCCTTTTCACAACCCAAGGACCATGCCAGTTGACACGCCGCTTTCCGCTCCGAGTCCCGGCTGGCACTTACACCTGGCGCTGCAAATTCATCGGTTCATTTGTTTCAGAATTATGTTAAAGCTGCCACTCACCTGGATTGTTAACATCTCGCTCTCATTGGTTTGATGTATGACGCATCTCACACAGGCACGTTTGCGAGTTCGTACTACGAAGTGCACCGTCTGTCCGTATGGCAACCCTTAGTTTTCAAATAGATATACTTGCGAGGTCTTTAATAATTTCCCATGATTTCGAAGTAAGGAAAGAAAAACTGCTCAGAGCTGTACGCTAATGGGTGCCACTCTAGACTGCGGTCACTAAATTGGTGTTTAACCGTGAATAGTGCTTTTTTTATTTTTCACGTTCCCTCGTTTTGCCCTGATGACACAGTGTGCATACAAGCTTGTGTTCAATATTTTTTACTGATAGCTTCCTAAGGTCAGGTAAAATCTTCGGCTTACATGCGTTTCTCACTATTCAGTGGGCACTTTCTATCACGTGAAAAAACAAGATTCGAAATTATGAATAGCCATTTAATTTCGACTACCCAACTCAGAATAAAATCCCACACCTTCGTTCATTA
>LUCM01000398.1:166062-232329 GCA_008360955.1 Fasciolopsis buskii | reverse complement strand
TGCTTACTCCGTTCGCCTTTCTTTCTATTCGGTTTCGGTCCATTCTACACGACAATCTTGTCATAAATGACAATTCAAACCCACCGGTTTTCCATCTTCTAGCAATCTTTAACTACCATTAAACAGGTTAGGCTATCGTTTAGTAGTCACTGGATATAATTTAGGGCATACTAACGGTCGTTTTCCAATCTCAGGCTGTATTAATAGCTTTGACCTAAAGTGGAAAAATCGGACGATTTTGAACAATTCCTATCCTGAACTTACATATCTCCTGTCAGCTTTTTCCCGGAGGATTTTCTAGGTAACCCTGCGTGATGTTTTTCTTTGGATTTGATTCCATCGATAATGAGTGTCCGCGTTCACTTCAATGCTTTTCATGATCGAATAACGGCACTCATTGATTGTCAGGGGTTGAGTAATGACGGCCACTGATTACTAAACTACATTATCCTAAATAATCAGTGGTGCTACGTCACCGGGCCCGGAATTCTGAATTATCTGCTTTTGCTGATTCTTAAACCCAGGCACAGGTTTACCTTGTTACACATCAAAGTGGTCGCCCTCAGACCATTGTGATTCAGACTCCGGGATCTATTTCGCGATGTTATTTCGTGCCAAACAACAAGTCATCGTGGGCTTCTAGCATTCTGGTACGTTTCATTCTGCATCTTTATGTTTACCTTAGGTCACCGTGGAATCACCCGCAACAGTATATAAAATGGATTTACAGCAGCTGCTGGACGTTGCGGATGGTGGTAATTTTCGAATTAATCGTTCATTTAAAGCATCAAACTCTTATTTTTAAAGAATCAAAGTCATATGCACTTTGGAACAATTTGCCGAGTCAACTGCCAGAGATGGATATTCACTTGATCACTGGAAGATATTTCGTGAGCTCTTACGATACAGCGACAAGTATATACAAGGTAAAGCGGACAATTGTTTTAACAAGCCGCCTGTTTCTGAGCCGGTGTTACTAGTACCCTTGCATCTCCCCATAATTTGTCATCAATTTGTGCGTGCATGCATGCTCATTTACATTGTTCTCCCTAGTTCCAAAGCTCACTGTTGTCATTTTAAGGGTCTACAAGGAGTTTAAGAACCGTTTTCGATCGGTTAGATAAACGGTCACACAGAACTAGTCAAGCGAACTGCATAAAACGAGATAATTTTGTCAACTCCAGGGATTTCGACAAAATAGGCATGGACCTTGGCAAGCAAGTTGTGCTATCAGATCTGCCAGCCGATATCTCGTTCTGCATACCCCGTACTTCCTCTTGCAATCTAATACAATGCAAAAGCAAGAGTTTTGTTTTTCTACTCAGCACCACACAGTAATTTCATCTTTTCTTTGGTTTTCAAGATCTGGTCAGTCCCACGACCTAAAATAAACCGATGATAACGGTGACCTAGTTGATCGATCAACCACTTATCATCATCTGTTTGTTTACAAACACACAGACGCCCACATGTCCCGATGAAGAGTGGTCTCGAACTAATCTGTTTAGTTCGAGGTGTGATACTTGGTCGAACGATCGATATCAGCCAGTCTTTCGAATTTTGATAGGTCATCACATTCGCCAGTCGTGTTCGTCTTTGTCACTTACAGAAGCGTATGCAGTTCAATCGGATTTTTCCCGCTTTCTGATACATCACCCATTAATGGTGTTGATTTGATGCATGGCTTCATTGGCTCTATAATTTGCACGTTGGTTTGTTATGATTCATCCATTCAAAAGGGAAAATTCATGTGAAATAGAAACAACAGAGTGCAGTATGTTTAGAAAATCTAGGCGTACTTGGACACGGTTTTGTGAATTTTTGTAAATTTTCATTCCAGAATTTTTCGCCGTTTTTGCCACCTACAAGTACGGCTAAGGTCACGGATAAGAGCTAGCCTCATTCCTCACTCACTTCCAATAGTAGTGAATTAGTCAATTCCAGCTGAGCAGAGATTTCCTGAATATCCCGGCAGTGGTCTAGTTGATTGTCTAGCACACAGAAATGTTAGATGCTGGAGGTCCGGATCAGATGGACGCTTTTTGGTAAACGGCAGCTCGCTATCACCGAGTTCGGTACCACTCTGACCTATTAGAACCTTACATGGTCGTACGTCAGTCCAAGTTTCAAGGTCATGATTGTCGATCCCATTCCACGTGAGCAATGGACTCTGGTGGCTGAGACCCATCCTGTCCAATGCACTTCTGCATTATTTATATCATAAAAATATCGAAATCCTTTGATTTAATTGAGATGTCTCGTTATGAATAAAATCATATGGTAGGTCTCAAAAGGTGAGTCAGTGATATATGATTGTCAATTTTAAATGGTTTATCTGTCCGCCGAGGAGGCTATACCTACATCTGTATACCCGGTGACGCAACAAGCTGGCCTCAAGCGGCGGAACCTTGGGTAGGCTGGTTGTCGTCCGTGAAAATCACTTCATTAATTATATCCAATTCGAAATTTGGCTTCTTGAATCAAGAAGGATAGATTTTCAGCTCGGGACTTGTTTGCTTACCACTCATTAATTGTAAATGTCTGTTTGATTAAAACCATTCAAAAGGCAACCAAAAATAAAATACATCATAGTTGTTTTAGATCTGAAATCAACTGGTTCTTAAGCTTATCAGCCATCGCTGATCGACTGCTGTACAGGCTGGTATTGACTTTCGACCCTTGTTCGGATATAGACAGGGATTGGTTGTTCGCAAATAAAATTTCTCAACATAGTTTGACACGAGAAGAAAAAAGCTTCTCAAAAATGCAAACAGTGAATACAGAAGGTGGAGTATCGATTTGTCGTGGTATCGCTCTGTTAGTGCTGCACACAGTTAGGGAATTTTTACAATACTACAAAATGAAAATAAAGTAGCCTTGAGGATACTCATCAAGGCGCAATACATAATGCTTACTTAAGGTCTTGGAAATTCCCAACACTACATATTGTATAATACATGTCTTCGGTTCGATATTTTCCACTGCGGGGCATCTGGCATCTGGCATCTGGAACGGCTACGTGTTAACTTTGAATCGGTACGTGGTGCGTGTGTGTATGTGTGTGTGTGTGTGTGTGTGTGTGTGGTCTCTAGGTTTCTGCTTGCAACATGTTCACCTGCCCATTTCTAGTTGATAACCAACCTCAATTCGTAGCAATAAAAGTGTCGTCAAACTTCTGAGGGAATTAACTTGAGGGAAAGAAAGATGACTGCTGCGCTGCTGGAACGTGGAAAATGCACTCCATTGACGAAAACTTGAGATTGGGAGGAATAACTTTGAGAACACGGTGCTTTCATGATCCGGATTACGTGCACCTTCTGGGGAGTGTGGAAAAAAGAAAATCTACAAATTAGGTGACCATTTTCTGGAGAAAACTAGATCAAACCACTAGTCGTCCAAAAGGATAACGCACATTCCGACAGAGTGAGACGGATTTCAACAGGGTTGGAAAGATAAGATCTCTTTCACAGTCGACAGGGTCCGCGGACTTGAACCCAAATGAGAATATTTTTGACCACGCGAGAAGAACGATTATGCTAATGGAGAACGTACCGAACCTCCATCTTTTTGCAAAATGTCCAGACAAAAGCTTGGGAAGAAACTACCAGTAACATTTGTCGAACAATTGACAAACAGTGCCAAGAAGGGCCGGGAGCGTTATGGCCACCCTTGGCGGAAAGACGCGGCACTGATGGATGGAGCACTGATTTTTCCGCAGTGTGTTAATAATCCAGTTGTTTTCCGCTACAACTGCCATTCAGCAGACTCTCAAAATCACCGTATGATTGAGTATACTGAAGCTTAAAACAGGAATGATGCACTTTTATGGAGGATTTCTGACGAAATATAGCATAAAATCTGAAAACTTCCTATCATTGTAATCCTCTGAAACATATTGACCTCCTTTTTCTAGAAAATACTTGTGTTCCCCACAAATCGTAAAACTTGACTCGCAAACCTAGTAAGCATTTCGTCCTTGATTGCAATTTCGACAAATAAATGTTTTTCAAACCAGGACCATGACAGCTAAATTTTATCCAAAGGATACTAGACGACGGCTAAGAATTGGAGAAATACGTATAATCCTGTAGGGTGTAGTTACATTTCTCATCGATGAAATCTCTAATGAATTTCCATTTTACTGGGGATGTAAATTAGAACTTTTCTACCGATCAATACCAAGGTGTATTCAGCCGATAACCTGACCTATCCGGCCTACGAATATCGTCTACCTGAGCGAGTGGTGCTGAACACATTAACCAAACACTTGATTGGCGTCGTGACCGAGCAACATTTCCGCATTCTCATGCGTCACTATGCCCATTCTGACGGCACCGGAAAATTCCGAGAGGTTAGTACGATAATGTTTTCGTCCTGTCAGAATGGTATTGTGCTGGTAACATTGTACGTAGATCCGATTAGAAATGATACTCAACGATGGACAGTCAAAAGTAATCTCATTGGCTAACCGGAATTTGCTGGAAAAGTCCATGGAATTTTATGAATGCTTATATCATTCTACCCATTGGACCACAGGACGCTAAGTAACGTTCTGGTAGAGCGCTTTCTAATGTGTGGACGAATAAACTAGACAGTTGTTTATTTCGCTGAAAGCAAATCAGAATTGAGGAAGTTCTCAAAAGTATTTAATCACTGTGCCATGCTTTGCAGTCTGTCTTTTCATCTGCCTCCATGAAAATCTTTATAAGAAACCATGGTTTTGAATTGGCCAGAGGCCATATGAATTGAACAATAGACCTTTTTCCATTGATATTTTGGGGGAAACCGCCATTGACAGGTTCATGTCTGTGCTACTAGGGTCACGTGAACTGAACTGTGAGCACAATTTGTCTCTAAACACAAACCGGTCATCACAGTGACAATTAGTAACTGTCTTTTGACATCTGTCCTTCTCGTAGCAAAATTCACTAATGCTATTCAGCTAGTGCGGCTGCAAATCTGTCAGTCCCGTTCAATAGCCAAATTGTACGACTGCGGGAGTAGGTTGAGTAGGGTGAATATCTTCGTAATACCAACTTCGATTTCCACAGGCATTTAGAAAGGGAATATCGGAAGCTGCACAATGCCCATTCCAAATAATGATCCCACGTGACGTAAAGTATCAGGTCGAATTTTACTTCTGCTAACTGGCATACAACCGAATGGGGTACTAGTAGGTTCTGATGTGGTACGTTACCTGACACTACATTCTATGAATTTTCGGCAAGTCAGAGGCTTTCGGTCACAGTCTGAGAACCATCCATCAACATCGATTCAGATCACGATTTTACTGAGTGTAACAACCAAAGGTTTGTGCAATTTTAAGACGTTATTCAAACAGATCTTTTCAGCAAACTAATGCGGCAGCCTTGAAGATTTGACAAAATTATTTACTTACACGACCCGTGAATCATTATTTTTCTGCACTAAGTGATTTCCGCCTTTCGATTTGACAGTCGCTTAAAGATACCCTTAAGTACTGATGAAAGAATTTAGCAATCTGAGTTCGAGGTAACAAAAGGGTTCGGTTCGACTGATGTGGTGTCGTATTAGGACGCTTCTTGTCGCTGACAGTCGTAGTTGAAGCCGGAAAGCAAATCTGCGAGGGCATTTTAGGTCTGTCCTAATATAAGTTAAATGACATAACTCACGTCGTCACATTGAAGTCATGCCTCTATGATTGTTGCTTAGGCTGCAAAAAAGACCTTCAGATTGTGTTTGATTATGAAACTATGGCAAATATATGGAAAAATACGTCATCGAATGGAGGTTCTATTCTACAACACTTTTCAGCCTTTTTCACCAGGCCTTTTCGGGCCAGCGGATCGTCAGCATTTGGCCCCACCGACGATTACGTTGACTGAATACTTCCAGGTCGCGACAGCATTTGAAACAAATCATCAAAACTTATCATGAGGTTATCCCAAAAAATGTTGCAGCTATTACGGAGGATGCATCGCAGACTAAATGGCAGTCCTCACCGTTTTCATGTTTCTTAGATGAATTTTTGGAAGCAGATTGCTTAGTCATCGCCGAACACCTTACAAGTCCGTTTTGTTTGAGATGAGTAGACTTAGAAATGGGGACGAATTCATTTGGATCTGAAACGTTACGTTTAGACTTCGATCTAGGAAACATGTCTTAGTCTCACCAAGGCTAGAACAAAAGGGTTAGAATAATGAAAAATCTGATGGCAATAAGTGCGGACCTATTAATAAAAGGGACATTGGAGACTACCGATCAGGAGTCCTGCTGGCTCACTCCCACTGTTTCTGAGGTGTACAGTGAAAATACTTTATCTGAGGTAATCAAATATACGCACGGGAATTAGGTCTCCTCTCCACGCAGTAAGATAAGACACCCATTCTACCCATAGTTTCTTCATGTTCTCTTGCAGATTGCAATCGGAGCACAGGAAACTCATAGTGGTCTTCTGTATTTTACCTTACAGTCCAGTTATCTGGGTTCACTAACGTTAAGCAACCAAGTGGATGGTAACCCAATCCAACTGGTTCCTTTTGTCTTACCGACTGAGGAGGATGAAATGCCCTCATGTGTCAGTCAAGCTACCAGTAGCGTCATGGACGACGGTGAACTTAGCAGTCCCATTGCATGTGGAAAAGATTTTCAAACAACCGTGCACATGGAGTCCATACTTCTGGCTCAAAAATACTTTGGTACTATTTGGCGTGACGCTTCGAGACTGGAAGACAGACTACTTCATCATGTTGGTGTATCATCGGAAAAGCGCTTTTCTTTTCCAATACCCGGTGGTTTTGGTTACCGTGAGCCAGCCTATCCCAGTCAGTGTTCAAGTCAGTTCCCTATGTGGTTTCTGATAACAAACAAAGCGATTTATCTGATTTATTCCAAGTGAGTTAACCAGAAAGAAATGGGAAGGTTTTGCAATCGATTAAAGTGGAATGCTTTTTCACACTGCTTAATAAACTATATTTCACTGACAGTTTGTAAACTTCTCGTCGTCTCATTGTGTTGTTTTACTCAGGTGAAGTTTACGAATTGAATAGAACAGCAGTTCGTTTCGGAATCCAAGTTGGCCGTACCAAGATTTCCTCTTCTTTGAGTAGACAATCGCCAGTGATCGAAACTTTTGAATTGCTGGTATTCCCACTGTTGATGACTGTTTACTTTTGCATGCACGCATTATGTAAATCCAAAATATCGTGAATAAAAGTAACCGTATTTTCTTTTATTTATGACATTGTGAATAACGACTTTGAAATTCGGCCCAGATGGTTATGTATTTTTCGGTCTCGTCTATTTTGACACATTCAATGTTATAGATTTGAGCCTAGTGCACTTTCTCCAGTCCTCGATCGATTCCACTCTGTCAGTTTTCATTAACCACTGTGAGGACCACAACATTCTGGTCAGCTTTCTCTTTTCTGTCAGCCGGGCGAGTGATGACAGCTAGTCGGCATTTCGTTGTCCATCATAAAATACGCAAAATGTTACCTCTTCCCTTCTCTCGTTGACATGTTTATTTTATCGATTATGGGCTAACGATCGATAATCCTCGACGGTGAACTCTCGGCTTACGTTGATGCAACTGAGAATGACAAATACCACTTGAACTGGCTTTCACCCAATGTAGAAACGGACCAAATTACTTTTCATTAGGACTATCAGAGAAACCCCTCCAATCGGTGTGAGCAAACAAACCAAGAAAAGAAACCAGCAAAACTTTATTTTTTTAAGATTGCATTTTCTCCAAACAGGTTAATCAACCGTTTAAAGCCCTGGAATTTTTATCTGCTTAGAACTTCTCCGATGTTCTATGATCCATGATTTATGAAGTTTATCGCGTCTTCACGCATCCGGCAAGACCATCAAAAAGTGGCCTCATTCGGCTCATCGCATCTCTGTTTCGTTTTCAGATGGCGCCATTTCAGACCTTGTCTAACACAAAGACGATCGTATAGAACAGTCATACTTACCCAATCACATTATGTTTAGTTTTACACCAAACGCAAAATGTTTTACTACAGAGATTCGTGTTACTTTCGGTTTCGAAAGCACCTGCGGAATTTTCATCTTATCGGTCAGTGATAATTTTCGTTCATGATTCGGGGCCCGGAATGCACATAGACTTCCCAATGCGAACACCACGCCCGTTACCAAGCTTTGAATGACATTTGCCAGGCCACTTTAAAAATCAGGACTAAGCGACTCGATTTGCTCAGTCATGTGCAAGAACTTACAATCGTTCAGATTCCAACTTTTAAGAACCTGTTCTTAGGTTAATTCAGTGAGTCACGTTTGAGCCACTTAAGCTACTTTTCAAAGTTGGTAGACAGTGGAAAATTAGGTTCCAGAGTTTTTTATTTCGAGGTTTTTGAGGACATTTTGCAAACCGCCAATTTTTTAAGACTTACCCTTTGCAAAATCTATCCAGCCGTGATAAGTCCTCCTCTCCGACGGGATTCGAACGCAAGCATGGATCCAAAGCATATATCTGTACCGCATGTGCCCTCTTCCAACCGTGTTATTAAGCCAGGGTGAATGGTGTCCAGAGATTTGCCAGATATGGCCGCATTTAAAAAAACAAAGCCTGACAACCAACGTTCAGAAAATGCGCAGACAGCGATGACTTACGGGATTTCAGTGACCTTAAACAAATTTATGGTTGCTCTCGGATTGTTTATATATTTTACATTTTGATTTGTGATAGATAACTACATTCAATCAGGTTCTTTCGAGTCATAATCTTTAGTCAAATATGGTAAGGAAAACGACTTTATACCTCACTATACTATACTATATCATACTATACTATATTATATTTTCACTGCACCACGATTAGCATGACGTTCGATGACTGGATTGTTCTGTTACTCCTGAACAAACGTTACGAACGGGCTTGGTGTGCTTGTGTGGGACTACATTTGAACAGCGCACAACTTTTTGCAAAATCTGCTGCCCAGGCCGTATGTGACAAGCGGCTTGGAATTCAACAAGTAAGAAGTGACACATCTTTCTCCTTATTCCACTTTGGTCTTCGTGTTCCTTTCCCTTTTTACTTCGCCACATGTTATATAATTTAGAAAATACGAGTACTTAAGATATTCTTATTTCCCTTTTAATGTAGTTCAGCACTAAGGATTGCAGATTTGATAAGTTAAACAGGCATATGCATTTTAGTAGTAGGAGATTGAATGTTTACATGAAATAATTCACCATGTGATATCATCGCTCAACTCACGATAAAGAAACCATGGAAGCACTGTACATTCAATCTCCTACTACTAAAATGCATCAAGTAATCAAGCTCTAAAGGTCATATCCAATGCCTTCGTCGTACTTAGGCTACCTGCAGAGAAGTCATCTATCAGTAGGGGTCGATCACTTTGAGCTAACAGACAGTAACCGTGCAAATCAGTGACGGATAGGTGCAACATTATGTGGTGAAGTTCAACGAACCGTTCAGAGCCTGCCCGGTAGCGTAATGGCTAAGGCGTTCGACTAACAATCGTTCGTCCTTGTTCGGGTTCGCGTGGCAGTTCGGGCGCGGTGGATATGCACTGCTGATGATTCCTAACAAGGATGAAACGGCTGTACAGTGCTTCCATGGTTTCTTTATGGTGAGTTGAGCGATGATATCACATGGTGAATTATTTCATGTAAATAAGCATATATCGGAATTTATTATGCGACTTTCAAATGGAACTAGTGGGCAGTTGTTATTTAAAAAATAACTACTTACTTAAATTATGCATCATATGGCATCAGCGCTCAGCTCACCGTCACCAGGCTATGGAAGCCATGTACGGTTGTCTCGTCTTTGTTGAGAATGAGCAGTAGTACTTATTCCTCCGCACGGTACACAATTCCGAGGCCAATCTAATCTTTCACGACTCACAATAATTGTTCAGTTGTTTATCAAGTACTTTACAATTGGTTGCTGATAAATTCGCCTACTCATTCCACGACGATTCACGCAGAGTAGAGAAAGACAGAGAAAAATAGCGGCACAACGGAATGGAGATGAGATGAGGCAGAGTGAGCTCATTTACTGGTTCTTGTTATGCAAGAGCGCAACAAGTGAACGGTGTGGGCGAACGCCAAAAGATATTTTGGTAGATCGGGCCACACCGAAACCTTGAGGCGGATGAAAGCATTAGATGGGAGTGATAAATGATGGCGAAGTCTGAGCTTCTTCGATGCCCTCTGTAGGTTGCGAATTCACGTTTTACAGAAGTGGTGAATAAAATATAGAATACCATCACGGAAGCATCAAGGGTTCGTACTCTTCATGGTCGCCCGAATTGAGTGAGGGCACAAATTGCGTTGATCATTGAGTGAGTGACTGGGCGGATAATTAGTCCGCACATTTATCGGTACGAATAGGAGTCTAGCCACGTGGTATCTTAGTCGTACTAACTGGCCAACACACAAGTGAATATCTATATTTTTGGCAGACTATCCAGTAACGCAATTCCGTTTAATAAAAGTGCTCCAGTACCACAGTCTGTGATGAATATTTTATGCAACACATTATGTCTGCCCAAACATAAACTCCAATCACCTCCTATGATCAACAGGACAACACTTTGTCTTTCCAGCTACCCATACCCCTTCTTACTTTACCTCCTTAGTGCTCTTAGTATTCCACTACCATTAAAATTCTTCGACTGCATATATACAACTGTGTTTTGTATTTTCACATTATCAGTCCGGTGGAACCTGCGCTGTTACGTGTGAAACGTTCTGTTCCTGTATACGAGGTACGCATTCACTGCATGCGGACAGCGCCTGGAAACATATTGTTCATTGTTTTCAAGTGGGCTGTGTAAGTTGAAAAGTGACACTCGCTGACTTGAAATTTTGTTTTATTCATTGACGGAGCCAATAATCTCCTGCACTTCATATGCCAAGTTAGTCGTTCATATTAAAGTAAATTACCAGCTGGAAACCAACTTTGTTGCCTCGAAAGTGACTGTCAGTTTTATCATATTCTGCAGAAAAAAATGAGAGATTAGAATGTGTAACAATGAAGTAGTTCTAATTTGTGCAATGTACAGTATTGAACACACTGCTTGAAGACGAAGTTTCGCGGAGATAGGAGAGAAAAGTTCAGCCGAACAGTGAAGTAGTTTCCAGCGATTATCACAGTGTGGTCGCTCTCGTCTTATTCTTGTCGACAAGATTTTTTGATAAAGCCTTAAGTGAAGAGGCCCACTTCAACCTGACGCCCCGAAGACTTCCGAGGTAAGTTGAGCAAGAGTTATAAACGAACATTATCGCGTATATAGTTGCAATTTTTCCGATTGGTTTCAAAACCTTCGTTCGAATTTCCCTCCGTCAAGCTTTCTGGTACTTGATGCAGCAAATCAGCGTGGATAGCTCGTGCATTCTCGCAGACTACAGTCTTCGTCTTTGTATCACTTTGCCATTTACTTCCGTGCTAACCAGTCCACTTTTAGCTTTTCTATTTTCTCATGTCCGCTGTTTAAGGATTATTTAAACTCACTTGGCCGGGTTTAGGGATTCGACAAACCGCTTTTGTTTTAGTGTGATGATGAACATAGAAGTGCTACGCACATACCGTCTCCCCAAGCCGACTGTTTTCAGTTCTTTCTTTTTTTTGATTGAGTGCACGTCATCCGCTTTTCTTCCTAACGCTGATGTCCGCACTTGTTTTTTCAGACTCATGGTTGGGCTAAGGAAATTTTGCTAAATGTCTGCAAATACAAACACGAGTACAACATGGATAACTGCGTTGACTACCGCTACTGAGAACGTACTGCCCACGGGGCTAAAGCCCGACCAACAGCGTTCGCATTTGCTGATGCGCCTGTCTGTCTGGCCATTGATCTGCAACTGGTTTGCACTCGTGCTTGCCTTGCTATCGACCAGCCAGTGATCGCTGCACTGGCTGATGTGGGCGCCTGTCTGTGGCTATCTGGTGCCACGAGCTGCTGGGGCAAATTAAAGGGTTGCGGCGGTCACCATATACGTTGGCAACGGAACTAAAGTTCGCAACTCAAAGCCAAAACCTGTTACCTGTGAAATTCATAAACTAACCTACTACGGTGTTGCTGATCCATCTAAATCCAGTCGATGGACAGCTAACGCAAGTAACTGTGTCATGTGGTATCAGATTCATGAACCTCGGGTCAGAATAAATTTGATGCATTCAAATCCCTTCCAGAACCTCGGAGCCCGCACCTAGATTTCACGTCCTGCAGTGTAACCTGTGTGGCTCTTTTTAATTATCTAGAGTAAGGATTGATTTTCGCAACAGATGGAATGTCAGAACTAACAGACGCATTTGTATGTCAAAAAAGAGAAGAACAAGAATTAATGCTAACCATACTCACATTCAAGGGAATTTGTTTGTAGAGGTACCGATTAGTACAATTCCTTTCAAAGTTTAGTTCTAGTCGAAATGTCAACCACAGACGGCCAGAATGCGGTCATTTTTTGCTAAAAGCAGCTTCGTAATTAATACGCCCAATAACAAGTTCAGAAAGGGGTGTTTAAAAATATTTTAATGTACATGTCGACAGTACACAGCGTACGGTGCCGTCATCCAATACAGGATCTTGGCAGGTTAATTCTTCTGTTGATTAAGTGGTCTTTCGGATGGTACCAGTCTACTCCGCTGATGGGAAAACTGAAGCGAGTTGGGACGGAAGGTTAACTAGTTATATTCGGTTTTTGAGATACCTCGCTGAACGACAACTAGTATGGGATGGGTATAATCACGATGCTGCATCATGAATAATGAATCGACTGAATTTTCCTGGTCTGATAGAGTTTATGGAACTTTTCAATGTTCTAATTGAGTTCGCTAATCCTTTTGATTGAATATAACTTCGACGAGTTAGAGCTTGGCAGTAGCCCACCACTTAGAGCTAATCCGCTACCTTCGGAGCAGCGAAATAGCTTTTGGACATACGGCACTACTTCACAACCAAAGGTTTTGTAAAGCTCACCAGTTCTGAATTTAGCAGCAGAACAATACCCTGCTCATTTCGGAATGTGAATCAGTGATGACAAAAGCATAAAGCTTGTCGAAAAATAATCCAAAGCAGTCCAGGTGAACCTGTTGGCAATCGGTAAACCATTCTGTTCGTTTTAACAAGAACCTTTTCTCAGGGCTGCGGGGACGGTTGGGTTTAGCTCCATCTTCATGGATCATTTATTTTACCACTCATTCTTTCCGATTCAGTTGCCAGCTCAAGTCAACCGCCCACTTGGAAGACCAGGATACTAATTCTTTAGGCTTCTACTGATTGACCTTCAGACATCATTGAATCTTACATTTGTGATGAGCACTCCATTGTAAGTAGTTGGGTCATAGAGGCACTCAAGTCGTCATACCACGTCTAGGTGTAATCCCGTTGTGACTTTGACTACCCTATTTTATCGACCAGGAACCGCATTGAGAATTTCCAGTTGTGAGCAAAACCTGGGTATCAGAAATAACAGGCTTGGTCATTTTGTTATCATTTATGTACCAATCTGGTGACTAGGGTGTGAAACAATGAAAAAGGAAGATATACTGCTGTAGACTGAAACAGTTCGAGAAATCACTTTGTCAAACACTTAAACTTCCAATCAGCTATATGAATGACATTTAGAAAACTACGCGTGTGTCTGTCACAATGAATTTGTCACAAAGGCATCATCCTTATTCTTACTTGCAAGCAGTCAGATATTATTAGAGGTGCAAATAGCGAATCAGAGTGCAAATATTCAGTGCACAGCAAAACAATCAATTTCAAAGTGAACTTGTATTCATTACACTACTGATTAACAAAGCAAAACCAAATACTCGTCTAATCTGTTGTGACATAAATTCAGTGGGATAATTGCACTCGAAAATCATGTGACATTTCAGCATACCTCCACTGTAGTTTACAACCACAGCTAGCCAATCAATATTGGCATCTGATGGATGCGAAATGCGAACGTTCCGCAGCTGTCATTCTTTCATCGACAGTTTCCCTAGGTAGTGTGTATCCGAATTTCTTGCAAATAAACTCTTACATGATGTCCAGTTGCCGGGATTACCTCGTTATTTTTAGTTGCGTAGTATATGATAGAAGTTATTCCAATATGCTCGGAGGGTTCGTGTCTGTGCGGTCGGTCATCACTTTGAGTAAAACTGTTTGTTTTAAGTGGTTAGAATTTTTTGTCAAGTTACCGAAGTGGTTTTGGTTCTCTCATCCGACTTCGTATTGACTGTGGTGTGTAAAATGTGTGTCTCGTTGAAATACGAGAAGCTGTTCCGTTCGACGAAATAATGAACTGCGTTTCCCCAATTTTTCCCTGTTGAATCCCTCTGTGGAACTGCCGTATACGGACCAGTTTTGTTTACTATTTGTAGTTTGTACTCCTACCACTATTATCGTTATCATTCCCCTGTGCGTTCTTCCCATGATGAACCAAATTTCTTAATGCTGTTTTTTCAATTCCAGGTCCCGCGATACATGCAAGTCCTGGTATTGGTTACCGGACGACTGGTGCCGGAACTTGGTGATGATGAGACTACTGGTGGTCAGAGGCGCCTCTTAATCACGTCGGCCTGGCCAGGAAAGCGTATTAGTCTGGCCGTTGGGTTACATGACGGCTTTTTCGACTACTATAAGCAACTGCCTAACTACCAGAGGGAGGAAGTTTCCTCAGTCGAATCTGTCAATGTTTTCAATTTGCATATGTTTGCAGAAATCTTAAGCGTCACAAGACAAAACTTGGATGATTCTGCACCTTGGCAAGCTATCCGAAGCCTTGGGTTTCAAAAGCAGTTTTTGTAAGCTGTCTTTTTTAACGTGAACTTGCAAGTGACAAATAGGAGCAAGGAGTGTTAGCACTAATGAGTCAGTAATTTACGGACTATTCCAAGAATTGTCGCGGATAACGATTTCGCATCTACTATATGGTCAGAAATGTTTTTGTCGATTCACGGTTTTCTGCAATCAGTAAATCAGCATGATTAAAAAAGCCATTCAGTAGTATTCTTGTTAGGGTTTTCCATGCCGACGGGCTTGGCCACAAATACGTACCATCCTGTCCTACATGACCAACAAAATGTAAAGACAAATCAGTCTTACCCTGTTGAATAGGCAACAGAGCCAAATCGGTTAGTCAAAGAGCTGGAGCTTTGTCAACTTGTTAAATTTGCAACCAGATTTCATCCAACAGCGTTGGAAATGCCGGATAGGTAGGGATTATTTTGACCGTTTGTTGACTAACTTAATTCATACCAGTCTGCGATGTCATCATTTCAACGTTGCCTATTACAACCGTAACCATCGTGTCCGTACTTACATTGGAAAACACGGTGGAGCCCAGTTGGTTTGTCAGCGTTCTTGTACTCATAGTTTGCGGCACGTGGACATCACAAATGAACTGACTGTGTGGCAAATACAAATACAAAACTCGAAATCCCACTATCAGCGGACGAAAGTCGACCGACGTTCGCAAACAGTTAGTACGATACAAAGATTAGAAATTATTGGTGACTAATAGACAGTAGCAAATGTAAGACAATTTTCGAATGCTTCCCCATGCAACATCAATGTACAAATTCCTGGTTTAAAGTTGTCTCACGCTTGTTCAAAATCATCCTGTGGAGTGAATTTGCCAAACCGTCCTCCAGTGTTGAAGGACTCGTGGGAAACTGATGCTCTGCTTAGTTTAAAAAAGGAGGTATCCAAAGCATATGTGTACTGATAAGCAATTTGCACAATACTGATAAATGTGCAAACCTCAAGTGTTGACTGTCCTAATGGAGACTAGGGAACGGTAAACCAAACAGCAATTGGCAGCCCAAACGGCCCCATCGTTCACGTAATTCCACAAGACCATGGAAGCTGGTTATAAATAAATGGTCGCTCGAGCGACTATAGTGGATTAGTGAATAGACAATAAATGAGCGAACAGTGACTGGCGGAAACAGGCAAATCTGTGTTGATGAGATAAAGGTGGAGCATGGGAGATCCCACAGGTGAAGGTCAGTCGGAAGACAAAGAGACCTGGGAAAACACGTGATTAGCAAAGGTTAATTGTTTGGGTCAGGTCAGAACAATGTGGCAGACCGGCAGGCCTTCGCGACCTACGCATGAATGACCACGTGAAATAAACAGAAATTAATGTATGATTCAATAAGGGACCCTGGACAGCTGAGGCCCGTTCGGTTAGACCTCCGAATTCACGCAGTTAACAAGGAGGATAAATGAGGAGAAGCGGGTTTACTGTACACTGACGGATAGAAAATGTTCGCGACTGGTCCCGAGGGAGTGAACTTCCAGTAAACGTGGATGTTCGACAAACTGTTGAGAGCCAGTACGGTTATCATAGTGGTTATGATATTCGACCTACAATCCTCTGTTTGGGATTCACCCCGCTGTTCGGGAGAGACGGATGCCCACTGCTGACGGTGAAACACTTCCACTTCTACGGTTGTCAATAGCTAGTTGAATGCTCATGGAACATGACAGCAGCTCTCGTGAGATTTTAATTTAAGCCGGAAGAACCAACGAGAGGAACATCAGCGAGAAATGGATAAGGTCGATGAGCTGAGAGTTTCAACTCTATAGTATTCATATTTCCAGGAACTATCGGCAAGTCAGCAGGCGGTGACCAAGCGGACAAGGTGGTGGCGTTTGGACGTGAAGGTCGAGAGGTCGAATCCTCCCACTTGGCAACCCTCTGCTGGCCGCGGCCTCCTTCCTGAAGAATGATATACATTGTTATTTTATTAATAAAGGAAGTAAAAGGCAGAAAATAAAATAATATTCCGCAGCTGAATGGACTCCCAGTTACCAAAGACGGTTGTGTGCATTGTGAGTCTTTAATGGTCTATGGATTTTACGTCTTCTAATTCGCTGATTCGTAAATAAAGGCTGAACCGGCTTGATCACTGCATGGGGTGTATTATGTTTCAAGTCTTCTTCATGTGCGTGCCAAAAAAGATCTGGTCAAATGTCATTTGGTATCTTTCTTTGAGAGATAGACATGGCAAACAAATGGTACGAACATTTCACCACAGCTTTTGTTGAGACGTCGCATGCTGAAAGCTGTTGGACTCAATGGGTCATCTAGTTAGCCAATACAGGGAAAATAAATTTGTGACTTGAAGAGGGTGATTTTGTTGCGGCTAGACTTATGCACGTGCGATATTTCAGAGGTTTGACAGTCTTGTATCCGGGTTGTAGCCACTGAGCACAGTCTGAATTCCCGATTCTCAAATTTCTCGGTTTTATGATGATCGTACCATGAAATATTTGACGACTGATGCTTTCCGCCAATGTTTTCATTTACTCATCTTTCTACTTCATCCAGACTGACAGTTGTACTTTAGTTCTATTGCACCTCGAATAAATTAAAATTAGAAAATTGAGTACCTTAGTGTCATTGTAAGTACTTCGGTCTTGTAAAACATCACGAAAACATTTTTATTGCCTAACTTTAGGCCCACACATCCAGTAAAAAGACATTTTGAAGGAAGTATAAGTGGACTTATTTAACAATCTTAGATCTGAAACGGTACTATTGTTCTTTATAAATGATAAGCAAATTTATCCAGGCTAGTCAAACTTATCTAGTGATTAACGATGTCAATCAATGCGTTATCGGGATACTGTAACCATTTCAGGAAATTTCTCATGGAAGAATCCCCATTCCCACCACAAACAGCTATCGTCATACTACTCGATGAAGGAGCCCTAGAGGAGGCCATTTTCCTGGCCATGGTAAGTTACAGACTACGTACTGAAGAATTTTTCTGGCCTGCATTCTGTTCATTGAGCACTGTTCTGTGATTCCCTTTGGCTAAGCTTATAATCCTCACGAGCTCATGAACAATCAGACATCAAATCTGTGTAAAATACAGGCAATAGATACGGTCTAACTGGGGGAAGAGCGCCTTTAGGTAATGCGTGAATAAACTAGTGCGACTATGCGTAACTAACGGGCTGTAAAAGTCAATACGGATTGTGCACATGCGTGGCGATATAGGTTAACTGATCGAAAAGTCTATGCACTTGGACCGTGCAAATATGTCCTTTGGTTCTATCAATGGTCAAACCAAACGACACCCATGAAGGATTAACGTACGATGAAGGAGATCGTCAGATGTCATAACTTGAGGAAGAGCGGTGTAAAACCACGTGTTAACTGTTGCCATTGCTATTGTTGTCGTTGCTGTTGTCGTTGTGTTGCTTCTGCAGTTGTTAGTTGAAAAACGTCACTAAAATTTGGTTGTAACGGATTCTTTGTTGTTGACACTAATCAGATTTCAGTTTTGTAAACGAGGATACCGGAGAAATAAGCTTGTGGTTTGCTGCCACGGTCATTTCCTTTATAAATTGGAGGGGTCTGTTTACCGACTTCTTCCGCCGATCAAGTTGATTACCAAGAGATTAGATTTGCACAGAAAACTATTCGTCACACAGTGTCAGCGACCGGTTTTCCACTACAAAACCATGGAAAAAATGAACTGCTGTTACATTTCTCTCCAGGTTGCAATTGTTCTCTCTTGATTAGCGTCCTATTTCGGGTATGGTAGATGGGTACGGTTGCAGATTCCCAACAAGTATGATGAGGCAACTGCGTGGTGTTTATATGGTTTCTTCATGGGTGGCTGAGCTCTGACAGTACATGGTGAGCCATTTGCCACAGTGTCGATTTTTGGTGGATTTTCGGATTATTGAGTGTTTTGAGACATCCAGACTTTATGTTCTCTACCGCTTCAATTTCCAGGCATATGAAGAGACCGAATTCCTCATAAAATCTCTGGTCGATAAAAACTGGACACTTCCGAGTTATTCCCCAGGTTGGTCCATGCGTCACGAATTACTTTTATCGAACCATCCAAACGGTAGTCAGACCTGTCGGTTCATATTTTAGACATTGGTACATAAAAACAACAACGTTCTATTGTCTTCATTCTTACCGAATAAGGAAATTTTTCTCGACTCGCACCAGATCATTTCTCATAATATTTGCAAATTGCGGCAGAATTTTTTGGATCTACATGGAAATATTTTGAATTCATTGAAAATTTGTCTCTTTTATATGATGTTACAAGTGTACTTCTACCAGTAAACTGCAAAACAACGCACATGTAATCAGTCTACCTTATAGCACGCGGGTACAAACTGCTCGTGCGAATAGGTTTACTCGTCAGATCTATGTTAACAAGATCTAAAAGGAGCAGTCGAGTAACATTTGTGAGTAGTTTCGAGATAATTCCGAGTGATTTAGGCGCAAGTCCAGAACACTGTTGGTATGGGCTTCCAAATCAGATGAGTGGAACCAAAAGTTGACAGAGGACCTCCAGACCTGGTCTGCTAAGCTACATCTAGTGCCTACTGGACAACGGGGAATCCAGTAGTCATCAAATTTTTGATTAATATAATTTTAAGAAATAATTGCATTCTCTTGATTATTTTTTACGACAATTTACTCAGTTGTTACTTATTTGTCCAACGGTACTCTTTCCGAATTGCCGCAACAATCAGGTCACAAACATTGGGTTACCTTTTGTATTTGTACATGTATCTGGTCACTGATGTATTCCTTTGTTACCTAACACCACCGTTAGCGGTTCTCTGGGTTGCGAAGTGATTCACCACGCAGCCAGAACAATAGTTTTCCAAATTCATTTACTGCGGTTTCTCTCCTATTGATTCTGATCGTCTGAACCGAAATAAAACATTCTGATTCTGAGTTTTCAAAAATGAAAGTTTACTTTCACTATTGCAGGTGCACAGGGACCCCAAAAAATTGTTTCTCGTTTGTTTCATTTGGATTCTGCTACGTGCCTTCGGAAGTGGTTCATGCTATTCATGTTGAGACGAAAAAATAATGGAATCCTCCAACTTTCTTCTAACAGACTGTATTCTGGAACTCGTTGGGCGTTTCCTACTCGGTGCAGTCGTTGCTCATTGTCAAGCGAGTAAAAGAAAGCTGAAGTTGAATCGAACACGCTTCTTACGCCAGGCTTGTGAATTTTGTCATTCTCTGGTCACAGTATCAGCGGAACTGTTTCAAAGTCCGTGGAATTTACTAAGCCAACTACCGAACCATTCTTTGCGCTACTTGTTAATTGGATTCGGTGCGGTTCTTCAAAATGGCCTGGGACCATATTACGGTTAGCTGGTTGTTTATTCTTATTGTAGTTTGTATTGCATTAGGTGAAACCTGGATACCACAATGGTCCTCGTACTACTGGCTCTTGAGTAGTGGATTTGTTCCAGGCCGAGAAGCTGTTCTGTGTGGCTTTCAGACAATCGGTCAAGACGGAGCCGCCAAAATGCTGGTAATTTTGACTTTGATTGTACATTGGCATTGCATTCATGTACCGGGATTCCTCGGCATATTTGATTTTATCCGTTCTCGACGGGGTCTTGGAATTACACAATTTGTGTATCGATGCCCTGCTGCAATCTGCAGTTAGTAGTCGGAATCGTGAAATATGACTTCTTGTAAACAATACGTTTTTTTCCACTAGAAAGTAAGGTTTTGAGAATAAAGTGCGGGCCCAGCAGGCCGATGACGATCAGTAAAACCAATAGCCAATTATCCAACTAGTCAACTGAACAGGTGGATCTGTCTGTTAACAATGCGTGTTCGAATCTGTAGCGCTCGATCGCATTAGATTATGGGACAACTATAATAATGTTCTGCTTGCATCTTATTTACTGTGAAAAGGCAGAGTGATGTTAATTAGAAAAGGTATGCCGCAATCAAAATGTTATGAAGTCAGAATTCGAGCGAGCAAAATTTGCATTCAAACTCTGCGACGTTTACCACTTGACCACCGCTTTTAGTAAGTACTGTTTGCAGTAGAAGGGGAGAATACGAAGATTGCTTACCAGTAAACTTTCCTCTATTGGGACGTAAATTCATAGCTGAATATCAATTGCACATTCACTTTCGTGGGTTACTTGTGTACCAATGATCTTGGTTGCTCCTCTGCCTCTTCCTGGGCGGACGAATGTGGCTCGTTCTGGTGACAAATTTGTACCGTTTCGTGGCCCTTGAAGCGCACGTCATAACCCACAGAAAGCACTGACAATATTGTAATCAGTTAACCCCAGAAACTGAATACAAAGCTAGACATTGTGGAAGGTATTTTGACCCCCATTACTTAACACGTTGTAGGTCGGGTGTTGGCTTCATTTATTGGATTTGCTATTACTCGGCCAGTGCATGCTAATCAAATGTTAATGGTACTAAAGGACCCCAGGTTTCAACTTGTTCCTGAACCATAATTTTGGGAGTGGACGCCGAGACATTAGAGAAATCAGCATGGTAAGCCTGTGGTGGTGGATTCCTAAGGCATCCACTTTCCACCGATTTGATTCGAACTTAAACTCTATCCTTGTTCGTCCCTACCAAATTCTTGCATTGTCTATCTGATTTTTTTCTCCCTCGAAGTCCTTATCCGAAGATCACGGTCTAGACTGTCATTCTGTTCTCTGCAGGGTTTTCATTAGAATCGGATAGTCTACAACAGAATCTGTCGGGTATGTCTCTAACTGTTCTTCCAATATTCGTGTCATCCTTCGCAGTCCACATTTCCTGTTTGGGTGGGATAGTCAGCCCCCCGTCTCATCTGCTGCTATGCTCACATTAACGTTTGCAGGAGCCACAGATCGAAGTGTTCACTTGATTTGTTCCTGCAAGTCATTGCTTGAGAATTCGCATATCTGGTGCATTAGAAATTCAACATCCATCCAAATCCGTTACAAGACACAAAAATTAGTAAAATTGAACAATAATGAGAGAAGTTATAGTACTAAAGTGCCAGCATCGTTAATCTATTAGAAATCACCCAGCTTATCCGATTTGGTCACTCACATGAACAAATCAATAAGCAATTGGTTGAGCTGATCAAACTGTTTGTTCGTGTATTCGAAGTGCAGCGTAAGAAATCGTGTGCCTTTTTGAACTTTTGTGAGCGCTGGGCTTCGTGTTAGGTGCGTGGGCGTACACACTGATGATGTCACCTCGGCTGTTGATAAGACGTTTGCGAACTGAACACCAGGCTTGGCGCTGACAAAACTTTGGAAATTCTCAACCTCCGCTGCAAAGCCCACCGATATTTAAAATCGCTGAAACGTTTTTGTCCAAGTTGGTTGCTATTAGGTAATACGAACTTCTTCTATCAGTTCCGTTTTTTATTAATCTGTCATAAAGTTGTAATTTTCCGGCAAATGTGAATCAATAAAATTTTAAACTTCACGCACTTCTTCGGTCGTAATTCACCTCCCACTTTAAACCATAATTTTGAATGACAATCACATCGAATAATTGACAGAACAGACAGGCTTTTGAAATATTTTATTAGTAGTTGGCCTAATCATTCAAGAATATGGTTCTTTTTGATCCAGTCCCGGACAGTGCTCACCAGCAGTGCATATGCCGTAGAGAAGATAAAAGAGGCGTTCATTCTACTTGTCTGTCTCTTGGATCACTCGTTGCCGGGAGCGCGCCATTGGTACCCTACATTAGATCCCCAAGCCTTGCATCCTTCCCTATGGAAAAACGAAATGGAGGGTAGGATATCGGAGAACATCAGTCCATGTGATTCCTCTGTTTCTCATCCGGATACTGGATTCGGATCAGAAGCAGTAAGCTCCAAGCTGACTGAGCCCATGGATATCACAGCTCCAAACACCACGGAAATGCTAAGGGGCTCAGATGTGTTGCAGCTATTTCTGGAAGCTCTATTCCAACCAGTGTTGTGTGCACAGTGTATTCAACTGAATGCCAAGTTGGAAGCCAATTCATACTATGGCCTAAATGCAGCCTTGCTGGGACAACCTCACAGCGATCCATTCGAAAATGTACACTCCAGCCAGCCAGGTAAGCTCATTTCCTTTTTGGTGAGCTGCCCAACTTTAGCTCGAAAGATCCAACAGAACTGTTATAACCAGGGTAAAAAGAAGCCCATCCAGAGTAATTTCCGCTTCCCACTAGGACAATGAGCACTGTATTTTTATCGTCAAAAGTCTTCAGGGCAAGAAGAGATTGAACATACCTGCGAATTATCCGCCGCGTACGAAATGTTGCTAATAGCTACATCACAGAATGCGGCAGTTCGAGAGTTCACCTTATAATTATGCCTATTCTGTAAAGCTAAGCACATCAGGCATATTATTACGGGGAGGGGAAACATATTATTGATGGTGGCTGTTTGGATCTAGCACGTGTTTTCTGACAGAGGTTAAAGTGTAGAGTCGTTGAAATGGTACCATATGAAATCCACTAATCGTTCTAGAAATGATAAATCCTGCCAGAAACACTGCCAAATCCACGTGGTCAAGTTATGTCAGGGAGTTTTCACTGAAAGAAAAACTCAGTGTAGATTTGTTTCCTGAGAGAAAAGTATATTGATTATGCCTTAGCATTTCGCATCATGAGAGACTAGTAGGTACTCGCTTCGCCCGCATAACGCACTTCGTGGGGCCCGCATGCACTGCAACGTAATGCATTCTTATACTTATTCGATTTTAATTTTGGAAAATCCGATCTGCCAATGAAATAACTTTTTATGCAATATCGCCGATCTATTTATGAGTGTCAGCCAAGCGCAATTGTTTTAGCGATTTGTCAGCTTTGGTTTTCATTAGAAATATATATGTAAAGCCCAAGAAGGGGTTCGAACCAAGGGTGAATTGCTGCGAAGCAAATTTATTCGCCACCTATCCATCAGAGACAAAACTCGTCAGTTTGCTGAACGTCGGGAAGGCGTTGTTATTAGGCAATGGTGGTCCTACCGGAACTGCTATTGAAGTATTTTATCCTGTACAGGTCAAGTTCAGGGATCAGGAATTAACGGAGCTGCGACGAAATCCGATTTTGGAGAGTCTTGAGATCTCACATCGCTTTTGTCTTATATTCCTGTAAAATTAACAATAGGGACATGACAGTGTATGTTCGTCAAATTTCTGCGTGATAAATAACACATTTTCAAGCTTAGCTGTCAAACGCAACTCCCCACTCGAGTGCTCGGTAATTGTCATCATCACTCATTCTGATGAGATGACAACAACACCACATCTTCTTTTTAACTCAGGAGGTAAATTTTTTGTTGTTGAATAACCTCGCACCATAGTTTAATAGCCAAATTTCTTGTTAAACCGATAGCGCTAGGGTCTGTGCCTAAAACGTCAGACGTTACACGTTTCCAGCAACTCCACATTTTAATAGCTACTTTTCCAATTAACTGGTCAATCGACCTGTCGCCAATGTTTTCTTGCTTATTAAAAATATGTCAGCTTCTCGATTTACCATCTGTTTCCATTCCTTTTTAGCAGTAGATGGCTGAACGGACTGTGGTTTGATTTACTACAATAAGTCGGGCATCAATTTCTACAAAAACAGCGCCTATGGACTTCAGTCAACCTGTCAACCAAAACAAAAATTTTCCGCATTTGGTTGAATGTTGGCCGTTTGCTAGCAGTTATTCAGAAGCTTCTTAACGAAAAAATGTAGACTTTGTGATACATACCATAGTTTGTTTTGTTCATAGTAATTAGGTGCGCAACAAAGTCTTTGGGTCCAGCAGAAGCCTAAGTTAGCAAATTTTGTGGTGGGTTTAATTCGCCTCCCCTCAAACTGCTCGCCTGTTTTCCAGGTGGTACTATCGGTGTATGGAGATGCAAGCGAAGTCACTGGTCTGATAGCAACAAGCAGAAGATAACATCCCATCGATTGTCTGATACAGATATCGACAGCTACCAACAACTGAGCTGCCTCAAGGGGTCCCAGTTTATCGATGCTCGTAAGCATTCCATTGTGTCTATGAAAGCTGGACTACAACATCTGTTAGTTTTAACACAAGAGGTAAGTCAAGCCTAAAGTCACGGAACCATATATATCTAAAAATGAATGGTCTGCATCTGATGAGTCTAAGACGACATTGGAACAGCATTGTAAAAATCGATAAACTTATTGATTTCCTACTGTTCCGACAACTCCATTTTATCTCAGCTGATATTTATCCCTCGGAAAGACGCTACCAACCAAGTGAATTTCCCTCTTCTTTCATCCTACGCAAGCTTTTCCCGAAACACTTGTTTCTGTCCACGTTTGTAATAAGTTTGTGTGCTTATTGTAACCTCAGTAGATGAGATGTCTCTCCGCCATTATTTTCTTCAAAGGATTGTCCACTTTCAGCTTGGTGCAGATGGACGAGTTTATTTGGTCTTGTCTATAAGGAGATGAATAAAAACAAATTTACGAGAAATATCCAACTATCTGAGTGACTCGTCTTCAGTTGAACTCGCTCCACTTCGGTCGCTAACGGGGAATTTTAGCTGAAGCACTTTAGTTATCTATACTCCTGAGACCAAGTCGGACAGCATTAAGAGGTAACAGTCGTGGACTTAACTTGAGCCTCTCTTTCAGTTTCCCAAAATCGGACTGCCTTTGGTCCCTTGGTAGACCGATTATGTCCTCTACTTTGATCATATGGTCGCAGACAACCATACTACTTCTCACAGCGTTTCTGAATTACTTCAAAATTATTCTCATTAATGTCAACAACACGTGGAATTAGGCAGTGAGGAATTCTTTGCTTCACAAGATCTTCATACATTAGCTGGCTTGTAAATTGCGAAGTGCAGAGAAACTCGACGAACCTTACTAGGCTTACGAGCAAATGTCCACTTAAAATGGATCAAAAATCTAAACTATGGCCCCGGGACAGTTTAAGTTGGAGCTCCACTGAAAAACGCTTGCTCTCTGAGACTTGGCAACTCCACAGCTTTTGATTAGAGACATCGCTTTTTTCCACCACAATCTGTGCAAAGTCCGTTCAAGAAATTCCCTGACCCACTTGCAGCCTCAGGACTTATCGGTGTTCGACTTTACATCCACAATCACCGACTTTGAATCGGAGAATAAAAAGTGCAACATTTACTAATTAATAATCATCTACTTATAAGTAGCGCAAAATCGAGCGCATCTTTAGGGGGTAAAATCGTGCGCAAGACCATTTGCAAAGTATGGTTCACTTGCCATGTAACTCTACTGCTATCATATTGATTGCTTCACTTAACGCGTGCTTACCCAGTGGATCATAGATTGCTACTCCAATAGACGTCAGACAGAATAAACTGGAGAACCTTTATGACCGCTGCAAACACCAGATCCCATCGTTCTGTCTTGCTTAAAATTCAATCGACATGCAATAACTGCATTTCAAAAATCACAAAATTCTGTAGTCCGTCATTTCGTTAACCCCAGACCGTTAAACAACAAAGCAGTAACTCTTTTGGGGAGGGAAATGTCATTAATTCGAAGCCCATGAAGACAGAAATCGATCGCCGTTAGAGGTCCTAACTGCAAACGCAAGGCTTAAGGCCGCAGTCACTTTGAAAGCCAGGCGATGACTAGAAGAATATTGCTAGCTTACTCTATCATGATTGCGACAATGAAAGCTTTGCCTAAGAAGTTAGATATTTTGTTTCCACGCCAACTGCGTATGTGTAAACTTCTCGATTATCCTTGAAATGTGTTTTGTTTTGTTTTGTTTTGTTTTGTTTTGTTTTGTTTTGTTTTGTTTTGTTTGTTTTCTAGGGTTTGGTCCTCACTTGGAATGAATCTGATCACTCGCCGAATTCTGCTGCACATTGTAGAACCACCCGGTTGATGAGAACAAACTGTACAAATCGAGTAGATCTTTGCGTGGTGCCACTACCTGACGGCTTCCAGGCCCAGCAAATTTCGACACGTTTCCATCTTTCTGTGAGATTTTAATATGTGACATTTTGGATGTGTACTGATCTGGTAGACAGTTTTTGGTAAAACAAATGCTCCGGCGGCCTTTCCACGGTAATCCGCGATTGTTGTCTATTAGTCAGAATTTTGGATCCCATTTAGCGCAATATATTTCTAAACCAACCGAGGTAATGTTTCTAAGGATTCCCCGCCTCCCGTACACACTTCACAGCTAAAGTGTGAACCATTAAAATTGCATGGCATAACTCTGTATTGGAAGAGAATGTCACGTGATCATTTTCTAAGTGTGCCATAAGGCGCCTGTTTCTCGTTTGATTAAAATTTACGGGTGTCTACTTAATTTGCAGTAGATTTGGAGTATCGGCCTATCACGTTTTCAGGTTAGCGCGTTTTCGTTCCACTCGATTTAGTCCAGAACCAGGGACCACATTTTGGATGCTTTCAGAAGCTGTAGTCTCTAGGCTTTCGCTGACCCAGGTAATTCTCGTGTACGCCAACTTCAGTTGTTCACCGCATGTAGGATGATTAACCTATTATGAAGATTATCTGATCTCGGATTTGTTGCCAACACAACCTAGGCACATGTGCGAACAAAATGGGCACCAAATTCACACCCAGACGGTAAATACGTTTACCGGACCTTGTCAAACAAACCAGAGAGATAATTCGTTCGGCTGACTCTTGAGCGTGAATTGTCGGCAGGATGATGAATCAGTAAAAGTCGGAATCTATGAGTGATTGAAAAGTCTGTTTTTGTGATATCGTCGTGGTTATTTTATCTGAGAACCTACAACTTTTGAAGCGAATTTATCACAGATCTGTGAGATTTTACACAAACCGTGCCAGTGAAATTCTGCAATTAATGTCTAGTATACCTCTGTGAAGATTGAAATGAAGTCTTTTCTCCGTAAAAATGAAGCACTGATGAGGCGGCCAAAGTGACGTTGCTGACACCTTGGATGTTCTCCAAATCTTCAGGGCTGCATGTCGCACAGTGGAAGTGTCTGGTACTGGAACTGTCAAACTAAGCCTGGAATGGACTGGAATTCGAGAACTCAAAGAAAAACTTGCAATTCGGCCGCATTCTCTGGTCGTATATTCTTACTGGACACGAGTGAAATCTTGCTACAAGGTCAATGTCCGATTAAGGCATGTTATTTTGAAAAACCGTTTCTGTCCACTTTCATTACTTTTCCAGACAATTTATCCGTTAGGTATTTGACCTTCTCAAGAATAGTCTGCCTGATTGGCTGATTGATTCCTTCTTTTGTGCATTATAATAAGTTAAAGTATTTACGTCCAGTTACCACCGACTAAGGTACATCAACAGCATTATTTGTATTTATTCACATTTTATCAGATTACCAATTTACCAATCGAATGACTCTTGATATTCCATTGAATCCAAAACTGTAAACTGGTAGGCTAGGATCAGACCATTTTGTTTATTCATGAAGCCGGTTCTTGAAGTCGCAAATTAATTTGTATTTATTAACATTGAACAGATTGATTGCGGACTTACACATATAATTCTACTGACCGATGATGGACAAGTGTGGCAGGCTGATGTAACGAGTTCGTTTCGTCCGGGAATGGGCGACGGACGTGACGACGGTTCATTCTCACAGGTATGCAAACTTATCATTGATTTAATCAGTCCATGTTTTGTGGAAGACAACTGTCAGCATTAATAAGAGTAACAATAATAATACTGATAGCAGTCAACCTGACAAAGAAAAACAAAATTAAGGGTTGTTATCCTTCATTTCGGGAATAGAAGCATCTGGGCAGTTTGTCGACAACTTTGGAATCAGCAGCATAAATGTTCCGTTCTATTTCCAATGTAAAATTCTGCAAAATGTAAAAGTCCAAAATAGTCCGCTTACATCACTTCTCTGAGTTGAAATTACGTGGTTAAAGTCCCTTTTGGGAAGTGCCGGCAAATAAATAGTGGAGCAAAACAGCACATTGTTCAAATAAGTAGTTAGTGGTAGCACAAAAACGAAAGCCGATGATGAGTTAGTGCTGATCACACTAAATAGAAATGTTTTTATCGGAAAATTCTCACTGAGCATATCGAGAGAACATAAAGTGGTGAACAAGCCCGTTCTTGGCCATTCGTAATCGTGGCATTATGAATTTACCAACCCTAGCACCAAGATTTGCGGAGGATATGCCACAGAAAGCAATCGTTTATTCACGTGAAATCTTACGTCGAAACAACCCGTGGACGGAGAACCATGAGAGCTACACTGCAGCGAGAAAAACAATTGGGAAAGCACCACATTTGATCCGTCAGCACAGTGCCTGACAAGGTATCGTGGACAACTAACCTATGACAGAAGTCATGAATCGCAGACTGATAATATATTGCAGTGGCGAAGGAAGGTGATACCTATCGGAAATCGTGCGCACTACCAGTTTACTTCCCGATCTCCGTAGTTGATATTGAACATCCTACCGCAGAACTTACTATTTGTGATAGACTAATAATCCGGATAATTAATCTGCGCCACTGATTAACTCATTGTCACGTGTACTGTGCTTTATTCCACGGACTCGCAGTTTTCTCAACGAATCACCGCCTCCTCATATCCATGTTTTTTTGAAAATACTGCCTAGTAAACATCAAATAATTGATTTTTCAAAGTTTACCAGTTTCTACCAGGTCATGTTACCTAATAACACTATCCAACCTTTGCCGAGAACATTAGATGATGCTCTTCATTGAGGTCAAGGAGTTGACAATCACGAGTAAATCCCAATCAAAACTAAAATGACCCATTTGCAAGAGGTTTGTTGACATCAACTGAAGACGAGCTCCTATATTCCACACAGTAGTACAGTCAGAAAGCATTGTAATGTATCGTATTTTGTAGACTTTTGTGTACAATCAATAACGTCGCATTTCAGTTAAAAATGTGAAGGGAAAAATGAAATAGGGAAAATAATAACTAAATAAAATAAACGTACACTCAAAGCCTCGTAAAAAAATGAAAGAACTCACCCAGGAATAATCATATCACATTAGGACAGGTTGCTCAGGAATTCGGCTGAAACCCGGTCACGCTTTGTCAAAATTCATGCTAAATATGGGGCATTGGAGTTCCTATAGGTATTGATTCGGAAGGGCATTTAACGAAAAGCGGATCGTGTAGAAATATGAGAGCAAAACTTTGAAAGATCATTGTGCAGAGGATGTGTAGAATCCGAAAGCATTGTGTGAGCAAATTTCTCACTTGCTGATAAGCGTTGATCACATAGATTAAGGGACATGACTATGAACCAGTCGCTCCAACACACGTCCCTTTCATAATTATCGTGGTTGATAACATACTCCTTCCCGTTAACACCAGTTTGCGAACTAGTCAACTGTCGAAAGTTATTAAACCATCCATCCACTACGTTGAGGGAATAATTACAAAACGTGTTCAGGCTTTTTATTCATATATTGTATATGGAGTTGATTTGTGACCTGATTTGAAAGTATTCACCACACTCGTTCGTGACTGCGTTCTCACTGGGAATCGGACGATCGAGGAGACACCGATGGAGAACAAGTCCAAGTCGTACACAAGGGCATGAAGTTTGTATCAACATTTCCTTTTTCCTCGAAAATTACCATTGAGCACATTGAGAAAAGCAAGTTGGCGAACAAGCTCGTTTTCAGTGATTCATACTCATGCCATTACATCATTATATATATTGACAAAAAAATTTCACTATAGGAAGGATTGGGTTAGTCAGATACAAATATGGGGAAGGGATTTGTGGTGTTACACGCATAACCTGAATACACAAGGATGTGTTGTGTTAATTGTTCTCCTCAACAAACAGATCTCTCGGTCACTCCAATGTTTCTTTATCGTTAATTTTCCAATTTGGCCGATTTGCCGCAGGGGGCTTTCGCGACTCCGTAAGCATGGACAGCTATAAAACTGCAGTTGTTAAACTTCCCTAGCTAGTTAACACTGTGAAATCGAAAGTAGACATCGTTACTCATTCAATCAGTGGTTTGTTTTTGTTATTGTCTACTGACATTCCTTTCAGTAAACTAATTGCACAGAGAAAATTTAATCTGGTTGGCCTGATGGTTATTTTTTCGATTAATTGTCTTTCATTTGCATCTCGGTAACTCGGGAATAAGATATCGTGAAAGCAGAATCAAAAATTTATGTTTTTCATTGCTTGTTCTTCATCTCTGTTAGTCGAAACCCTGGAAAAAGTTGCGAAAGATACCTTTATCAGAGAAAGTTCAGTCTATTGCCGCTTTGGATGGAATCAGCCTGTGTTTGATTCGCGAAACATCACTCAAGAACCGTCCGATCTCAGGAATTGAATTAGAAAATCACACGAAAGTTTTGGCTTGGGGGAGATCTGATCACTTGTTGGTATGTTTTTGTCCCACTGAAATACTTTAAATGCTGAATTATGGACTTGCTTTATTTTGAAAGTTTTAAGGCAAAAGAGGGTGTGCATTGTGTAGATAAATGAAATTCCACCAGTAATCCTCCTTGTGAGAATCATGATGCCAGACCCCAAGAGAGTTTCAATAATTTAACATTGAGGGTGCACACAAAATGCGGTGGAATTAATCGGTGCCCAAGCGTTTTGTGATGACCGCTTTTTCACGTACGGGATTAGGTCAATCAAACGTTACGAATTGTAATCGATCCTGCTAAACGTGTTGCATTCGTATAACCGTAATTTCTAACAGAGAGAGGCCACACCGAGCTTAATGAGGGGCCTTAGCGCTAGCATTCCGACATTTAGGATAAAAACTAGTTACATTTTCTGCCGTTGGCTGTGAAATCAGGAGGCCCATGGACATCTGATTGAAAGTCAAAAGTTCCGTTTGATGTCCGTGCATGAGCAAACTCCGTTTGTCGTACTGGTCCTATTTTTAACCGTCGTTGAAAGGTGTCTTATCTACCTTGAAAATAACAATTCAGCTTTCGAATGTTTTCATGCGGTGCAAGGTCAGTTGTTGAATATCAGTAGAGACCACCGCTGCAAAATATAAATATTTTCCACCGAAATTCTCAACTTTCGTTGGTTTCTTTGATCATTCGTCCGTTGTTAGTGAGGAACGTTGAAAAGAAACACAACTTTGGTTTCGAAAGAAGTTGCTGTTCCAAATTTCTATGACCAGTCGAAAAAAGCTCAAAACATTCAATTTTAATTGTTGAAATGCTCCCGGCAAAGTGTCATTTTTCGCTTCGATTATATTCGCCTTTCAAAAAGATGCCTCTCAGCTGCCGATCGCCACTGGTAAGTTACAATACCAAACTTAACAAAATAATTGGCGAAACTTCGAATCAAGGGGCCATATACTATGCCATGCTGGGTCCCTCATTATGAAATGTGTCCAATGTAAATCCAATGGACGAGATATTTTCGATGAATAAAAACGGAAGCAAAAGAGTCATTTGGAGTAGATGGTTCAATGTATTGATTCATCTTGCTAATATGGTTCAGCATACGCAGTTACAGTAGAATTAAACTCGTTTTCATGAAATAAACTAAGAATACGATCACGACTACCACGAGGCTTACGACCATGACTACAGATGCGGCTACTGCTACTACCAATGCTACAATTACTACTACTACTACTACTACTACTACTACTACTACTACTACTACTACTACTACTACTACTACTACTACTACTACTACTGCTACTACTACTACTACTACTACTACTACTACCAGTATCATTGCCCGGCTTCTGTTGGGCAATGTTCCATACTGAAAACTGTACTCTCAGTTGACGGTGAACAAATTCTATTTAGGGTCGAATTTTTGTCTTGCATTCCACCAAGGCAGTGTGGAATAAACTGTGTTGATGGTTCGAGCTCTTGTCCCACCTACAGCAAAGCTGGCACAACTGATTCCCTGGATCGAACCGAGGCCATCTGGATTCAGAAGACTGAGTCTCCATTCCGAGTTGCAATTTCATTTATCTGACATTTGTTCGGGCTGCTGGCTTGGCGATTTGGGCAACTTTTTCTTCCACTGAACCTCCTGTTCTGAAGTCGCCCTCTGAATCGATTGTTTTTATTTCAGTTTGTCGTATGGTTTGGTGCAAACTGCGACTTGGAATTAGCGCCAACTGTACTACATGGAGCTCTGGATTTAATTAAACAAGTGAGAAAGCTTTTATTCACGTTGTATTCATGTGTGTATTTATGGAATGAGTGTTTTGGGACTACTAAATGCGGCAGCGAAATGTCCTCATCTAATTAACTTCGCAATCGAAGGTTCTATTTCACCTACTATTCCATTTACTTTTGTCAAATTGTAATTTCCAAAGGCTGTTGACGTCGTAGTTGGGCTCTGAGATGAAATGACTATATTATTAGTTATACCACGTTCCGTGGGCATTCTCAGTTCTTTTTCGTTTCTGTTCCGGTTGATCAAGCAGGTACAACCTTATCACCTGTGGCCCGTCAGTGCATTTTTAGAATTTTAGTCATAAACAAATGACATGTATGGTTTAGTTCAGATCGAAGCCCTTAGGTTGACTCAGTTTATTCTAAGTCCATCAATTTTTCTATAGTCTTCATTTTGGACAGCGACCCGGCTAGCCTCTGAATGCATCATAAGAGCCAAAACTGATCTAAAAATCGCAGGTGAAAAGTACTTATAACTATCTTCTTTTCCAGTGCACGGATAGTCTCAATTCAGATTATTTCCCGTCCACCTGATCCGAAAAAGACATGTTAGCTTGTCATAATTTTCAGACGGAACGTGTGTTATGGCACAGTCAGTGGGTCAAGCTTGATTAGGTGCTGTTTTCATACAATATATTTGGCATACGAGTGTAATGGATGAGGCAGGCGCTAAAAGTGGTAGGGCCCAGCAAAAGGAAGGGGACAGTTGAGCGCCCCCCCCCCCCGGTGGACCCGTAACTTAGAGTGGCATAGAACTACTCAAGGCCCGAGTAGGTTAGGCGCGGTAACGAGACGGGCGACAGTGATTTACCACTTATCTCTCAAAGTACTGGGACAATGCTTATTGAAGCAACATTAGTTCGTAATACCATGGGACAATTCAAACGAAGGAAGATTCATATATCAGGACCAATTGATGTAAGGAGTGTATCGAAAAATCGATGCGCCATGTATTGGTTTTAATTATCAGTGATATAATGTTAATAACAGCGTAGTTGGTAGATGTGATGCGCCAACGTTTCGACTACCGTGGGTAGTCTTATATATTACAGATATGCATCACATGCATCATAGACCTTCTGACAGATTAAAGGCCATCAGAATCACGTGGAAAGGGGAAACCAATGAGGAATAGAGAGAATAAAAAAGAAATGCTTCGCGGACTTCACCAAACGTGATTACTAACCTATCCTTTACTTCCACGGCATCGTTTGTCCATCGGACTTCACGGTTCGTCAGTAGGCTTTACACCATCCAGTTGCCCAAACCAAAGTAAACAGTTGACTGATCAGGCCCTATCTCGAGCCATTGACCAAGAGGTTTGATCTGCAAGACAGTAGGGCGATTTAGGGATATAGTAGCCTACTGAGAACTGGTGATCTATGTCACAGTTTACACCTCTTTCGGATGGGACAATACATCCTGGACGCCCAGTACACCCGACTGGCACCGATGCCAAAGAGCCTGGTGACCTGCGGTTCCCAGGTTGGTTTGGAACCAGGGTTCAGCCATCTCCTCTAGACTGATTATCAAGGATCAACCGGAAGGACAGTCCCGGGCATTTACCTCGGTCCTCGAGAAGGTGTGTAGAACTTTGTCAGCAAGGGCTATCTGAGGTGTACAGTCATTTGGATATATATAGAGGCTTTCAGATCTAGTGGCTAACCTGGAGCTTGAGATACTTACTACCAACCACGTTGAGGCCTTTGGCGGCAGTATCTGCTGCGCTTGAAGCAAATGAATTAATGGTTTGCAATTCTGAAGGGCAGCATTGCAGCTAAATACTGAATCTGCATCTTTTTTGAAGAGTGAAAAACGACAAAGGAGAACAAAACTGACAAAACCGGACAGAGTAGTGACACTATGTGAACAGTTCGGCCACCTGGATGATTGTCAGCATGACGGCAAGTGCATCTTTCGGTCAACTAATGCGATACGATGTACTCCGCTGCCATCAGAACTTTACCATTACTCAGATTAATTTTGTGCTCCAGGCACAACTTCATCAAAATACTTTGATTAGTTCTACATTATTGGCAATGCTGTTTACAGTCAAACTGTCACCAACGACAGCGGTCCAGTGGTATTTCCAGTTAAGGAAATTATGTAACGGTAATTCTCAGTTTAACTATATTCGATGCCTTTCGATCTCTTCGAGTATGTGGGATTCGGTTACTAAAATCCCCTGCATAAAACACTACGACTAAGGTAGGATCAAATAACCAAAGTTGGATGAAAAAATGTTTAGACAATAGTGAAACCCTCCGGTCATCTCCAAAACTGTTGGACACATGTTACTTGCCTATCCATTTCACCGGGAAAGCTGTGATTACCGAATGAGATGAATCGAATCATCTGATGCCGAGAAATTTAGCTAACAGAATGGGCGAATCTAATGAATTGAGTCCGCTCGGGTTCAAAAGCGATTACGCCCGCTGACCAAATCGACTTGATAAATCCTTAATTCGAGACTGCACAAGCCACACGCCACATGCCACACGCACACACACATACACACGCACAACATCTCCAAAATCAGTTTGGGCAAGACCGAATATGATCCGTCTAGATAGAATTACAAAAATTGGAAATTTTTGAGCAACAGTTGTGGTCTATCAACATAGTCAGTGGTCCCCTATTCAGCTGCCCAAAATCGAATTGGGAAAAACTCCCGCTAAAACTTCGGGTTACAAAGACAGTCGTAGATGTTTACCGCTGGTGCTCCATCGGTTGTTCCCATATCTAGTTTCTGGTTTTTCCAGCTGCGGAGCATGTATCAGAGCATGGAATGAAAACTCAACAGCTAGGGGCGTAACTGGTCTAAATTAATACCAGTAAACACTTGCCTGTTCATTATGTCCATCGTTCGTAAATATCGAACTAATTTTTAAGGAACACCTAGCTAATTCTATGTTGTCATTCAGCCATCAAAAACCACGAATAATCATGGAATAATTAGCTTGAACATGTTAAGTAGGATCCTAATCTTAAAATGTCTCGGGCAAACGGAAACAATTATCAATCGATCCTCGTCCTGGACCAAAGATTTCTACCGTGGGCACACGGGACCTCCACGAATGTATGCGATCCTCGGTGTAAGACCTACTGACCAACTCAGTTGTCGTCAGATTTAGTAGATGTGGTTCTGATTTAGGCTTAATTTTAAGACAGCACAATGAATGACACCAGATATTGATGGGGACGGAGCAGTTCAAGTTCCAGTTATTGGTCACCAGGACACCAGCTAGTTATCAGCTTGGAGCAACAGCTGAAGAATGAACGTATTCCGTGATATCTCAGCAGTCATTGCGATTGTGTTGTAATCAAAAGGAACGAAGTCACATTACAATTCATTCCGCCGTTTTTAAACATCCCAATGGCAGTTGAATAGCTGTAATTAAGCAGTCATGGGTAAGCGAGAATAGTCATTTTCCTACGCCAAACAAAAAGCAACTGGCGTGACTTACACTACGCCATTAAGTCAAGTCACTGGGCCTGACAGTTCATACTTGATATGACCTTAAGCTGTGTGAGTACGCCGGGAAAACATTTACTGCATTAGATATTTACGCTGATTAATTTTAACCTGCGCTCAATGGAAGATTGAAAACGGCCGGAAAATAAGTAGTACCAAAATCTTAGTAAACTTCCTGCCTATTAGTGAAAGGAGAGGAAAATATGGGTATGCAGTGAAGCGTCAGTCTACAATTTCGAGTGTTATGGTGTGAGTGACATTTTGCGATGACAAACTGTTCTCCCGAACACACCTCACAGAACCGCATACATCTGCTCAACATCACCTATTATCCACTCGGTCAAATTTTATGTAATGATTGTGGCAATAAGTAATGGAATGTGCCAAACCAACAGATTAGACGTTCCACATTCGCTCTACACGAAGTGGTTTGGGCTCATGGACACGAACTTCCTAGATGGTTCCAAACGATCCTTGCAAAGAGGCGGGTAATCTCATGATCCACGAGGTTTTCTCAAACATCAGTTGTTTCAATAGAAAACGCGCCTGCTTTTAACCTTTGATGGGCAAGACTAACTCACTCCATACGTCCATGTGTGTGCATGTGTGTATGGTCGATGTAAAGTTAGGGAATTGAAATTGTTAATCTAGTCTTCAATGGCGTTTTCGTTCACCTAATGTGGTCTTGATTCGGCTGGAAATCAATACGTACCGGCTTAGACATGCAAATCGTATGCAGCCTAGAGCTCGATATCAAACCATGCCTATCCAGTCACTTTATGGATTGATTTTTTTCTTATTTATGAAGGTCAAAGTATTCACTCATCCACTATCTCCGTGAAATCACCTCCGATTTTTTAGCTGGCAACTCTTGATTATCTTGCTGACAGGGTTCCCATGGGGTCCAGAGGGAGGATTCAAAATTCTATTTACAGTCCATTCGAACAATCTTCTGAAGCGGCTTGCTAATATGCCGAATCGCGGCCTTCGAGATATTTTCTGGTCAGCCGTATTTCAGGAATCTTGAAAGAGAATGGAAATGGACAGGCATTAGGATCCGGTCAATCTGAATAGTCCAATGTTGTACCGATTTCTGGTACCACTGAATACATCAGAATGTGCCTTTTGGGAATGAGGGCAACGTAAGGGAAAACAATTATCCATGAATGAATGAACTGAATGCATCATTTACTCCGCTGAGTCCGTGTGATGAACTTTGAGTTCATTAGTCTGAGGAGCAAAGGTAAAAAGACGAAATCAGTTTGATTTCAGTGGCCGGTTACAGTCGAAAGTAGACAGCTGACGGGAATGACGGTCGTTTAATCAGCAGTTTATATTAGCCTCCCCTTCTATGGACCAGTGTGGACAATATTTTCTATTACATGCAGATAAGGGAGTAGATGCTCTGGTTAGAGACAGCTCGAAGTTAGGACAAATACAGTCTCCCTGCTCTACTCAAATAATGTTCTGAAGGGCTAACAGGTCTCATCATCACTCAAATCGTTCTTTTGTTATCCGACTCTAATCTTAGGATCCTTAAAACCAAACGGTGCCGGTCCTCAGAGCTCTTATTATGAGTCCCATAAAGCTGTCTACAGCCGCCTTTATGAAACCGTATGACGAAGCCAATTCATAAACAGAATGGTTGGGTGCAGAGTCCCACATGTGTCCTCGATGCGGATAAATCAGCGTGCCTGAACTAATCACGTAAGGACACCGAAGCTTGCCATCGCAGTATTGTGTCCGTGACCTTGACCTTCCGAGGAGATAGACTTGAAATCACGCCCTAGAAAACTGGATAGGAATTCTGGTTTGATAAACTTCTCGGAAAAGTTGTGATTAAAGTAAAACCGACCATTACTTGCAGATGACAGCGTCAGTAGATCTACGAACCGTTACTCGATAGAGTGCACATTGGTTTGCTTGCCCTTCCTTCAGTTAATAAATTAGATTAATCACCTCCCGGATACACATGTCACAATACTTACTGTCCATGTTTTACCCGTTTTGGAAATCTTTCCCCATTGCATTTGAGTAAAACCATTTGTAAGACTGATCGATACTTTTATTAGGCATGACATTTTTACCAACACCAGGCGTTTATCCGTAACTTGTTTCTGGCAAATTTTCAACAAATTATTCAATCAGAAAACTTTACGCTAAAACACGCACGCGCACAACCACACAGGACTAAGTGGAGCCTTTCTCTAATCGCGTAAATTTCACTCGCTAGAAACCCCTATTCACTGTGCATTGTTACACTCCGTTGGGCACGGTTTCAAGTTCCCATAGGGAAGTGTCCGTTTACCCAAAGATTGAACTGCTCCTTAGCTTTTGTGGGGAACGAAGGGGGGAGTGGTGAGTTGTCCGTCGATGTGATTGCACTCTTTGCCATAGTTACAGGTAGCGTGAAGATTCAATCGACCCGAACAAATCTAATTAAAACAAAAAGTTGCCCGCGTGACTGGATTAATGGGAAGCTGTTAAGTTGATGGGGTAGAGGTCATTACGTTTGAAGAATCAAATTTCTGAGGGTAGTCACCGGATGCCGAATAAGAAGCAAGACGGGGCAGAACAACGTTTGCTGTACCACTAGGTGTTGCAGGATGAATGAATTGAAATTCTGCACCAAGTAGATAAAGTATAGATGTTATCAAACATTCTCAGTTTTCAATTGTAAGTAGCAACGGGAAATGAGGGAACCCGTAGCCTGCGGATGAATAAACCGGGTAAAAACAATGTTCAGTCGATTGCGGACAATTTTCTAAACTTGTTTTATTCACTGAAATTTTATTCCCATATATGTGGGATAACGAGCATACCTCAGACTTGAATGGACGCAACGAATGAATAGCAAATTTTGTATGAATTGCTCGGAAAAGAGGACAGCTCACCCTACGAAGAATATTCACAACTGCTCCGTTCAGAAGCCACTCCTGAATGACTTAATTCACGTCTACCTCAAGGTTATGTACTTCAGTAATTAAAGCCGAAAGGCGTTTTTGAGCGTGATATTCTATTTTCGAATCTGTTTTTAGTGTTATAATCCAACTCTGATTAGATTTAGCTGCTAATTTCTCCTCATTGATCCGAAACAATCATGCTGAGTAGTCTGTCAGGCAAAATTTTGCTAGAAGGGGGCATCCTGAGGTCTTGTTTTCAAAGCATTACTAATACGATTGAAACCCTATCAAGACAGCGAACAGCTGTCTAACCTGCTCCAGTTGCAACTGAGGTCAGTGAATAAGTATAAATTAATAGTTCGTATAAGTTGATACATGGTATGGTATAAGTACTGGTAACATGCGTCACTAAACTTCACTTTTGCATGGCTTGTTTCAGCTCAATAAAATCATGCTGTGTAGAGTGATTTATTGGTCTCACGAGGTACCCATTAGAACTGTCGAAGCCTGTGGTGTTAACGAGATGTTTCAATCCACGTGATCCAGTTATTTTTAAACAAGTTTTGCAAGTGGACTTCGATTTTTGCTTTCCTCTGTCGCTAAAAAGCATTTCCAAATGAAGTTCTGGTTTCACATTATTGGGTGCTGTTGTACCTGTGTATCCATTTTGGACGAGATACAATTTACTCGAGTAATAACAGTCACTAATTAAACGAGATACCACGACAATACCACCACTTTCCCGTTAAACATCGCTTCTTTTAAACGCATCGACTGAAACAAGGCAAATGAAGCAGTAAAAAGCACGTATAAAACTACGTCTTTTCGCCTCATTCGAAACTCCACGTACTGGAAGAAACCTGTTGCCATATGAAGTGTAGATCGCTAAAGATGCCCCTGAACACTGGATAGTTGGGTTAGAGACTCCCGACTTGGTAAAAATAGTTCGCTAATTAGTTGCAGCAATTTATCAGTAGCGTCGACGTTGATCACAATTATACCATCTATCAGAAATATTCTAATCGTGGTGCCCTCGGATATCTAATTTGTTTGTGGTGGAGCTTACCACATTCCCAAAGTAGGACAACTGAAGATTCCATTGCCGAATTGCGCGTAGAATTTTCAGCTTGGAACAACCAGCCTGTCCATATGGATGACGTGATGCACACGTGGTAGCCAAGACTCGATCGACGCCCATTAACTTCTTTTCGCAACAACGTTCAGTCCGTCATAAAGGTTATTTTGGAGTACACATAGGGGAATAGTACCATTCTGGGTCAGTAACATTTATGGTTAGTGTTGAGTCAAACGTCGAGAATCAACTCGGATGGATTAACGAACAAGATGCCCCACTAGCCATCTCTTCACCCTTGGTCTTTGTGCCAACTGAAATCAGGTGAATATGCACGCGCTAGATGAAAGAGCTATTCGGGCTATGCAATATTGAATGGAGCGTCGGTACTGTATGACGAGTCATTTCTGCACGCATAGTATCTGCCCCTGTCTTAAACGTTGGCCCGAACTGCCACTCAGTGTTCTCACAACATCACAAAATTTCAGTTTCTCGTTGCATAGGTAAGTGGATGTTGCGGACACCTTTTCGGGAACGTCTTTCTTTGGTACTGTATCGCTATTCACCAATCTAAAAGAAACAAAATATCACATGCGGGGTAAGCTCAAGATTGGAAACCATCTGAGTGGATCAATGACAAGACCGTCACTTTTGTCATGTTTATTCTTTCTCCGAAATGCTATTTCATTTGGAAACTATTCTGTCCAAAGCAGTTAATTTTGCAAATTTTAGCCTACATGAATATCTAGAAGCAACCTGGTCCTCTCATCTCCCAGCATCATCTGTTCACTTATAAGGTCTGTTGTGTCCCCGATGGCCTTCTATTCAAAACAACTGACACTGCAAACTGTCACCACCTCTTGAAGCTCTGCTAGAATTTTAGTCCTTTAAATTAGTAAAAGTATCCCTTGCTAACTGTTTCTTTTCCTTGCTTTAAGAAACGAAGAGATGGACATCTGTCGTTGAAAACCGATATTAGGGTGAAGTTCACGAGAAGCTTGCTAAAACATTTTAAGGTAGGTTTTGCAGCAGATTTGACCGTGCTCATTTCGATGAAACATTTCCAGCCTTTGTTATTGATATGCAGTATTTCCGATACATCTAACCAGCGAATATCATTAAGTCTCGCCATTACATTTGGAAGAGTATGCAATACTTGGACATTATTTATATCACTTAACTGACGAGGTTCTCACCTGCTATTACGCGTCAAGCTGTCGGCTCCATAGGCCGGAGATTGCCATCTAGTCCGGTTTTCCTTAGTCCCAGATCCGTTGCCTTCCTTTCAGTAGAAGAAGGCAGCTTCGTTTCTTCGTGTATGCAGACCAGCAGGTCGGCGATCAGCTCAGCCAGCAAAATCCAGATACTGCTCGTTGATGTGTTATTAGTCTCGGTCCAACATCTAAAACGCTATCAACGTAATTAAACCGAATTCGCCTTCTGGATATCCTTCTACCATGCGCCTATCTAGAGATGATGCAAATTCTGTATCTAGCTACATAGGTATGTCAATCGCATTATGTATTACCGTTGGGTCTGTGCTGCGCAAATGGACCCCAGACAACAGTAAGCACTGTACCGTCTGCATTGAAGTTTCGTTCAAAGCTTAATGTTATCGTGGTGGAAACCATTTTGTTTGGTGTTGCTGGCTGCGCTCCTACTGCCCGCAGTCCTTCTACTGAAAACCTCACGAAATTTTCTAAAAGGCTCCTCACAATGAGATAGTGGTACTAGTAAAGTCTTTGCCCCTACGGGTAATTTAAATCGAAAATCTACTGTAAACGCGTAGATAGAGACCGTTTCTGTCTGACCTCCATCCGGGAAAGATATCTGAGTGAGTTTATTTTTCAATTAAACAACGATAAGCACGAAGTTTGGTCAGAGCATATCCGCGACACAATGAAAGTAGCGAATACGAAGTCTTGCGCACTAGTAGTACGTCATAGGGTTTCATCTTGTCTCACCGGGTTCCTTGAAGTCGCTTGACAAATGCCAGCATATCATTTTCGACAGCTGGAAGCATTGTGCTATGGCTCAAGTACGAAGAGTGTTCATTGCAGACATGCATAAAAACATGAGAATGGACAATTCACCAGTTTGCTGAGCTCAGGAAATACCCGGAAACCTTTGAAATCATTCGGTCCACCGGAAACACAAAGCTTGGGCAGAACACGGCGATCTAAGTTTTGTCGCCAACCGGTTCGCATGGATCAATGGACAAATCCATCTAAAAAAACGTTTACCGGTTTTCGTTGAAATTTCTTCGTCGGTTAATCTAGGCAAAAATTTGAGAAGTAAGATAGATGACTCCCAATTTTTGCTTAAGTACTGCTTTACGTGGTCAGAGAGACGCGATTCACATCGGAGGTGCGTGAACAACTTTGGTCGTGTGCTGTCCTAGTAACTTTGTCCTTACATTCACTTGTATGAAACTAGCCATTCAATAAGGAAAAGAAGAGGAATAGTGACATCTGACTGGATCTTAGAATTAATGAAGAACGAAAACCGCTTCCATTTGAAACAGTTTAGATGCATTTCATCGACGAAGTAACCCAGAGTTGACCGGCTGAAGTTCGGAGCACCACCGTTCGTGGAGAACAGTTTGCAAGATATCTAGCAATCCGCGACTACCGAGTGCAATTTTTCGGTCCAAAACCACCATTCCCAATGTTTCAAATCGTCTGTCACACTATAGGGATGGTGATAGAGGTGTTCGTACAAAGCATAACAGTTGCTTCACTCTAAATTACATCACCCTTCTTGAGTGAGTGGGAAAAATTTCAAATGCTGGTAAAACTGGAGGTATTTTGCATTCTGAAGTTTAAAGTTATTTCCAGTGTAGTATATAAGAATACGAAACTGTCCATCGTAAGTTGAGTTTTCGTCCGATTGCCAGGTGGCAGCACGGCTAAATTACTCTAAGATGCAGTTACATTGGTTTTTATTATTATTATTATTTTTACTAGCAGTTATAGGATGCACCTATCATCAGTGTCGACCTTTGTGTATTTTATTTAAATTTTTGCAAAAATCTGAGCAAATTTTAATCAAATTAAAATGATGAAAATGTTCTCATTGTTAGCCAACCAAAATTACTTCCAATTACCCGCACCATTATGGTTCTGTGGATCGTCTTTTATGATCAACTACTACGAGCATATTTTACTCAATCCCCCGGTTTGGTTTTTTTACCAGGAATTGTCCTACGACCCGAGATCCTCTGCACTGCTGGATATTTTGGACCATTTTAAAGTGCATCATATATTCAATGAATTATTTTTAGCCAATCGGATGTTCAGTGTGGTAAGAGAAATCGACCTTTGATACGGCTGTTTTATTTTGACCAAAATGTTGAACACAATACATCCAAAACACGAACTCTCAAGTATGGTTAGAAGCAGTGCTGGAATAGAATAAGGAGACTATGTTGAAATAATGATCCCATGGTAGCAGCACGAAAAGTTGGGTGGTATCCTTGGCATGACCTTATTAGCGACCGCTTATAGAGAACGAAGAACTCAGTAGAAAATTCATATTTATGAATTCCCCAAAATGAACACTGAAAACAGTTCGGCAATAAATAAAGCATCTCTTAAAAACACGCAGTGAATTATTCGTGGAGGCACATATACGCAGTAGGTCTCATGATTATTGTCGTCTATCAAGTTACGGGAAATTAGGGAATCGTATCCGCAGTTGCGTTTTTCCGGTCACAACTGGACAGGCATTCATTACGACCGATTCCCATCGGGCCATCTTTAGACTAAGACAACCCACCTCGGATTAGACCGCATGTGATAATTCAAAATGTAAACTGCTTGATACCAATGATCAGTTTTGCTCATTAGTAACCCGAGTTAAACCATTAACTGATCCAAGAGAAACTAGCTTATCTTATGGATAATGTTGATGATGGTGATGATAATCGGGAAAAAATCAACGGATCTTTGATTGCTCCTGTCTCCAGGCTACGTAATTTGGAAGTTAGTTGCGAAAATTCTGACCAGTCCTAAGGCCTATAAAATGGGCACGTTTTAGCAGGATTGTCAAGAGTCATTTGGTCTATGTTCCCTGTGGGCTCATGCAAATGTTGTATTGTATTATATTGCATTGTGTTGCATTGAACTACGTTGTATTGTATTGCATTACACTGCGTTGTGTTGCATATACTTTTGCTTGCACAAATGTCACATTTCATTTGAGACCAACTGTGAAATAAATAGAAACGGTTACAGTTCGATAAGGGGGCCATCTATTGCAATCGTATGTCAGGGGTCTTTTGCTCTTGATTCCTGATATCCTGTTCACGAATGAAAGCTATCTCCTCAAGATGTTTCCATTTTCTCAACATGGAATTCGCAAGGCCGATAACCCAGTCAAAACAACTGGAGTAATTTTGGTTTACACTGGCCCTATGTACCAGGGCCACAACCCTATAACCCATCGTTAGTGGCAAACACTTACTGTCATCTTATTCCGAAGACGATATTGAACATGCATACATATATACATAAATACATACGTACATTCGTACGCACACACACACACACACACACACTGGACTTCCGTCACCTCCACTGCCCAGATCATCCATATTCACTTTGATAGTGCATCAATTTAGTATCTCACTTTTGCATTTAGCGATTCTAAGCCCAATTTGTATGAGTTCATTGTTCATTGCAGTGGGCAACATGAAATGGTATCTGATGCCAGTAGGGGTCGATTGCTGTGCGCCAGCGGTCCATGTCCGCACAAATCAGTGACGAATAGGTGCAACATCAGGTGGTGAAGTCCAGCGAACTGTTGAGAACCTGCTTGGTTGAATAATGGCTAAGGCATTCGACTCAAAATTGTTCGTCCCAAATTCGCGTCCCAGTTCGGATGCGGTGGATATGCATTGCCGATGATTCCTAACAAGAGTGAAACAGCCGTGGTTTCTTAATGGTCAGTCGGTCGATAATATCACGTAGTGAATTATTTCATGAAATGTTATTTCGTCCGCTTCCGGAATGCGCAGTTGCATATGTTGTTCCTTTGTAATACTATTTTTTCACACTCATTGATGCTCATCCCTGTTTCATGGGAAAGCATTTATGTTGCAAATGGACGGAGTTGCTTAGGTGATACAGTGTGATCCAAGGTCATTAGGTAAACTAAAGAAATCGTGTTATGGTCATGACCTTTAGTGATAGTGCTAGAGACTGAAAAGGCAGTTTCATATAAATTGTGGGTATACGATAAAAGGCACGTACATATGTCTCGATTTTACCACTAAACGAACTAACGTTGAAACCGATCACAAACCATTCATGGGTACAGCAACTTCTACAGTCGACGATATATCAACAATGTTTACAGATACCACACGTACTTCAAACCATCGCTAGCCCTTATCAAGATCAATGAAAGCACATCTCGACTTGCAGTTTTCGGAATATCATCATCAAAATGCGACATGTCGTGACAAGCAGAAATTTGACTTTGTATCAATAACAGCTGGAAAAAGGATATTTATCTCAAGTAGGTGAATTTTCTTAGTGATTTTGTCATAAACTGGTTTTTGCACTTTGAGGATGGAGGGCCGAATTTTAAGACATATCACCGATTGTTCCTTTCTCTCATAACCCAGAAAAATCTACTAGAACCTACTATTTGTTATCGGACACAACTCAACCATATATAAGGTCAAATTTAAGGGGATTTTGCTATCTGGGACAAGACTTTAACTCGGCTGCTGGCGCTTACGGTTAATTGCTATGTAAGGTGGAGGAGCCATCGGCGCTGTGCCCCTGATTGACTTTTACTATCCCCGAAAAATGATTCAGTATAAGGTTTTGGGCCATTCCGAATACGGTTGAGAAGGTGTCGGGATAGTGTGCTCTCCAGCTGTAAGCGTCCTTAGCGAATGCGCTTTTCTTACCATAGGCGAATTTAAGTAGTATCCGTTGTCTTGTACAACTAATTACCTAAGGTAATATCGGCTACCCGACTGATTCTAAAAATACCTGATCACAAGAATAATGCAGCAAAATGCACCAGCGCAGGGCATGATCGTCTTACACTGCTTGTTAGAAAGAACCATTAAGAAAATAAATAACCATGAAGGACATCTCACTTACTAACTGGCTTTCTGATTCAAAGCCCTAGTTGTTCGTAAGTACAAAGGCTGGCAATGTATAATAATATAAGGCAGCCCTTTACCTATGGAGGAAGCAATAAAAGCAGTCGTTTCTTGAAAAAGCCAGATGCTTAGCAGTCGGTCAGTGGTCATTTTATTGGGGATTTTGAAATTAGTTCGGTTACTTATTCGCCGGTCAGTAATCTGGTGCGCACTGTTTCAATTACCATAGGCTCTCTTTCATCTGCTACTCCATTTGAAAACGAGACAGCCAGAGGAGGACAACATTCTCACTCCCGACCGGATGAAGGTGATGCTTGGAAATTACATTGAGTAAGTTCTTCAGTCCACTTACTAATCGCGGTTCACGTCATTCTAGTCAGATCCTGCAAAACGAACCAAAAAAGGCCATTGTGTCTGCCCATATGGTAAGCAACGGTTAGACCTTTCACTGTCTACATAAAAAACCATTAATCTAGCGGCATCACATCACATCACATTTAGTCTCTCGAGAAAATAAAAATTATCACGCTAATTGTGGTTCGGCTTTGAAAAACCGCAGCCGGTAAATTCGAACATTAGGAAGTCTGAATGGAGATAATTACTATCTTGACCGTATCAAAACTGCTTCTTTTTTCGTCCTATTTCCTGAAACATCCACATAAGCCAAAGGGAAAATGATATTGATTATAGTCGGCTAGGCTTTAATTTACCGTAATAGAATTTGCAATTTAATTCTATCATGTTTTCTGTTTGTATTTTGACTGTGTAGTGTCGACCTCGTAAATTTTGTTGATGTAGAGAGATGCTGTCTCTGAATGACACATTAGATGACGATTTGTCATCTTTCAATGGAGCCTGGGTTCAAACCCTAGGTTTGGTGATGTATGCTGTGATGTGAGCGAAACTCAAGTCTGATGATTCCCGAGTGCACGGTTTTGTCGGAGAAACTGCGGCTTGTGCATTGACAGTGGAATCAATATCTTTCATAGTGTTATTTCCGGTAAATTATAGAGAAATCAAATCGCACGTGCACCAAAAACCACAATTATGATTTGGATGACGACCCTTTAGTTCTGTACAGTTTCGTAACTCACTCAAAGTTCCGAATAATCAATGCGTCATTAATTTCGGGTATCTATCATTCCCATCAGAATTACCTAGTTAATTCTGCCCTCTCAGAAACAGTCAACAGGGGTTGACACCTTCGAAAGGAGGTTCAACAAGCTTTCTACTAACTCCAAGAAAATGTCACCCACTGTGTAAGATATTCATAGGAAGGGTTAATGTTCCCACTACCCTGCTTAGGGTAGGATATTTATATATATCTCACAGCGTGAAAAAAGCCCAAGTCCGTATTTCCGATTAGCTTAGCAGGAATCTGGTGGTGGTGCCATCCACTCCTCGATGCTATGAATGACACAGACCATTAATGAGTTCTAATGAGTGCGAAACTGGAATTTGGTGCTTCTCGAATATATGACTAAACCGGGTGACCTGAAGTCTGTGCGTGAAAGTTGTAATCCCAAGTAAAATCAATTACATACGCCACTCACAAGCATTGCGAGGTTTGTATGAATTTCCTACCTGCAGTTGGTTACTGCAATCATTCGCTTTTCTTGTGCAGAAGACATGAGTCGGCGGTAAGCATTCGGTTAGAGCTAACGGGACATTTTCCCTGTCTTCCTTGAACGTACTCGAGCTCTGTTAACCTGTTTTTTCCATTGTTTGAATGTTCTCTGTTGGTGAGAGAACTTTGATGTGAAGTATTAGAAAAGCAGTATGGGAAGCTGTTCTTTGCAACGCATTCAGGGAACATCGTACTTTGCGCTTCATGTGAACACGAATAAATTGCTTTTGCATGCCACATTCTGTCCATAGTTAAAAAAAATATGCAGAGATGCTGCCAAGTGACTCTAGCCTTCTTACATCCATTTTCACATGACATTACCAATGGATCACAAATGTCCTGGAGATTAATTAATTCAGTTCATCTCAAAAATGTGCATCAATTTCACAGATCGTTCATTTTATTCGTGACCAATGCTTGCCTATGGATATCGCTTTGTCAGTGCTTATGAAGCATCCCCAAATCTATGCCAAATTCCTAATTCGACATCTGACCAAGTAAGTGAATAATCTTGTTAGTCAAACTGGCATATCCATCTCCCCGTTTCCTACTGATGGACAGATTGCAGTCACCCTCTAGTTAGAGGCATAAAAACATCATAACGATAGTTTTCACTTCTCGCTTGTTTTTGGCTAAAGTGCTCACACCTGACGACTATGGGATTTTCTACCATAAATTATTCCGCATTCGATGAAATTTCTTCTTCGTCCTCCGTCTTCTGAAATCACAAATCCGATGTGGTGCAAAACAACCTTTGGAAGGTTATCGGGACATCCACTTCGTGCAAAATGATTCACCGAATTATACATATTCTGCGCGTGTCTAGGGCATCCGGTGACATTGCGGCTGATATGCCATCATAGCACCCCGTCAAGAACCACCAACTGCTTCAAACCGGAATCACCTTCGGCGATGTGGACAAAAATTTTAATTGATTCACAGCAATTTCCTTTATGAATCGTCACGGTGATTTGTTGGCAGTTTTTCGTCGACTATTCAAAGAAAGCTTTCGGAAAAAGAACTTGGTCCCAAGTTTTTTCTTCTACTTTATTATGTGGTCTGGTGCAATGATTAGAGAACAGAATTTTGCCCAGGAACACAGCCACTCTCGCCGTTACTGCCGCCTATCTGTATGCGGAATCCATACTTGGCTGTTCTTGGCATTTTCTGACTTCATCTTTTTGAAGTGGTCTGCCTGCAGAGCCTTCGACCCAAACATATTGATATGCATGAAGGTGTATTTTGATCTGTAACTTTTATTCATCACAAAATAGTGGGAAACCAACCCTTTTTTGCTGCACTAAGTTACTTTAATGAATTTTTTCCATTATTCACTGAAAATATCCGATGGACTCACTCATGGATTTGCTTCCTTTAAGTGTTTGGGATAAATATCTCAGAGTGCACGAGAACAATAAGTAAAAACAGCTCTCTTAACAGAGTCGTCTGTCTGCAATAGTGGGTGCATCCTTCATGTTTATTCAGCTCGAAAACACAATGCAAATGCATCCTGATTTTGTATTTGGTTTCAGTGTAAAGTTAGACTATTCCATTCCAGGCATAACATATCATCACCTTCCGTTTCGCAACTTAGGTCAGTTTTTGCGAACGCAGTTTCCGTTGTTTTCAATGCACTTTTGCAGTGGATTAAAATTTAACCTTCAACCCCAGAGTCTTAGGTTTTGATCCATCCCTCGGTTTCTGTCTCCCTTTGCAGTGGTGATTTGGAGAAACTAACGTCTCCAGTGAACTTAGCCCAGCTCCTTCTTCACGCTTTCCTGTCAGCGAATAGTAGTGGTGATGTGCCTAGTGAGGAGATCTCAAGCAAACTGGGACCAGTCACTTTGATCGACACCGCTGCCGGTCCTGGTGCAGGTGGTCGTGTTGCTGTTGCCTCGGCTCCAAACGAAGGGGAAACGTGCAAAACTTCTGAGATAGCTGACTGTGAACAGTTTGTTGTGTTTGCTCACTGTGGTCATCGCTTGCCAATTGACCCTCTGCGTGGACCCCTTGTGGACCATGTCATTTGGGATGAATTTATTCGGCTTGGATTAATTCGTACAGTCGAGCTGGTCAAACGCACACTGACTTGGTCCCCCATTGTGCCAACTTGCCCGTTGTGTTTATCTCAAAACAAAGGATTTTAAATGTGTTCAGACTGTTCATCTTCCAAGGCTAAAATGTTTTGTTAGCACGAAGTACACCCATACTCGTGTGTTTGCATGAACCGAGGACAGTGGACTGCGTGGCAGACATTCACATTTCAACAGAGTGATGTATTGTTTATGCGAGACTTGTTCTACTCGTTAATTTGTCCACCGGATCGTCCCTACAAACCAAAATATCGGCAGATTATCCAGATAGTGTGAAGCGTTTTAGGCTCACATTTATTCTCATTCTTTTGTTTCATTAGGCAATCGATAGAGAAGTTAGTCAGCATTGTCGTCATAGACGGCTGCGAAGACGAAAATTTCCCGGAGGCCCACAAGTGGAGTGGTGATTATTGCCACACGGAATTTTCGTACGCAATACTTCCCTGTTCGACCATACTGAAACCTGTCCACAGTACACTTACAAGAGCTACCATTATGGTTCTCAAATCCGTTCACGTTTCACATACACATTCCTTTCAGTTCCCATAAGGCTTTGGTGTTGAAGAAGGAGTCACGCACCGGCAAAATCAAGAGATGTTATGGTAAAGGATTATGGCTGGTTGAGTCTGATAATCTTGACGAAAGGAACAGATTGAGTAAAATCGAATTGCTTGATGTATTGTGGACACAGAAAAAACCATAGAGAGTAACAAACTGCCCATTGTGAGAACACCGATATCAGAAGGGGGAAAATTAATAAAAAGATTCAGCTCTGAACAACACAGGGATTCTTCCGGCAAATTCATACCGCCGCCCTTCTCGTCCATCCGTTGAGCAACTAGGTCTATCGGTTAGTTCAAGAGAAGGAATTCCGCGAGATTTACACGAAAGTACCTACGTCTCAGCAACAACCCTGAGGTTTCCATCAAAACCTGTGTACAGTCGTTTCATATCTGTTATAATGCGTCAAATTTGCGTATACATCTACTTCGCTTTGGTCGAGAACCAAGAGTGACTGAATCTGAGTTAAGACTCCGGTCGTTGGTACATTCTGATGGGCTCTCATCGGTTCTTACTAGGCGTGAAGTGAGCTACGATGCTGCATGACGAATCATTTTGTGATCTTTTTACCGAAATCTTTTTCATTTGTCTTAACCATATGACTGCCACTTGATCCGGCGGCTATTCACCTGTGCTAAAATTACATCAAAATTAACGTTGTTTGGTCAGAAACCTTGACGACATGTTATCGTTGCCCTCTTTGGAACTGTAAGAAATATACCAAAGATTACCAAGTCGCCATTGAGTAACATGAACCAACGATAACTACCTGCGATTCCTTCAGCAGACCTCATGGGTAGCGTGAGATTTTTTTCCTCAACCGATGTTCAGCGATCATTTAACATATCAGATAACTCGCACTCCCTCTTGTTCCTCATCATCTGTCTTTGGGGTTCAGCTGATCTTAGTTGGATGATCGCCTTGGTAACTGGAGGTTAGAAGTGCTACTTCAGCCTTAGCACAGACGGGACGAAAAATTGTACAGCAATAGCCAATTATTCATTATAACTTTATAATTATACAGATGGGTCGACTGTGGATAAATTCATAGTTTGGCATACCTGTCAAAACTAATCATTTGCTAACAGGATACAGCATGTAAGTAGGAGAAAGCCACATATTTCAGCCATACCTTGGTTAATGATGGGAACTATTCAGGAACACATAATAATTAACGAAGCCTGAAAAGAATAATGGAAATTCCTTCAATCCGTACCGGACTCGTGAGCTATTCTGGAGGATATTTTAAATCTTGTTGTAAGCCCTCCTTATCCCTCAAAACAATTGGTATTCACATAATCGTACATACTCTGGCACACACACACACACGCAAGAGCTCGGCCCTGTTTCATATTACCGTTGGCATCATCACTGAACTTACATAGTTCTAACAAGATATTTTGCCAGGCCACCACATAACTTTCACGTTACATTTCTCTTGTCCGCGGTTTGTTTATAAATGAGTGCACTTTCATCTGAACTTCCGCTCATCACGCGTGAGGTTTGCTTTCCGATCACTTTATATATTTTCAAGTGCACTATCATAGAGTACCTTGCCCAAATAATTGTCTTTTGGATTTTCAATTGGTCGGTTACACATTAGCTGACGGGCTGGTTGAAACGCTCAAGTTCTGTCCAGCTAAAACCAGAAGACCAGGGTGACAAGTGGAATGTTGCCTGAATTTTCATGTTTCCTCAGTTGATACACCAGAGGAAAAATAATGCTTACGATTTCACGGTGAGGTCTTGGTGTCCATATGACACCTGGTTGGTAAAAATGACTGTACACGAGCTTCTGCTGAACGCATATCTTGCGCAGTCCAAATTGTTTGAACTCGTCCTTTGATGAAGTGCACGATAAAGTCCGGCATTGCAGTTAGAAAACTGTGTATGAAGACAGCACCGTATTCGTTGCCCTCCTTCAAATATCTAGCACGCCCATTTTGGGCTTTTCTTCGTGTGTCACGAGCAAACTGTCCTCAGCATTACGAGTAAACGAATAAGCTCGTCTGAGTGCGTCCATTTTTTCTCCAAATGCCTGAAAATTGGCACCTGTACTGTAGGTGGGGTCGCTGGCATTTGCCTCGCAGCGCTTCATCTGGGCAGTCTCGAAGGAATTCCCTAGAACTGTAGGAACAAAAAACCTATCCCAGTTCATAAATGATCAATTTAAATGTTCATCGCTCTGGCAGGCTAGTGCGATACGAAAAGTAAGAATAACCGTGCACTTCGTGGTGGAACTGCACAACGTCGACGGGGGAAATTTGACAGGAATGTATTCAAAGGCACAAGCACGACGGAGATCGCATACTTTCTTCGGGAGTGGTTGGCGGGGCAAATACATCCAAAAACTATGCACGAAATATTAGGTCAGGCAACCATGACCACGTACGACCCATCGAGTGAGGATCGCTCCAAGAATGGTGGGCGCATTTTTAGGGCGCTTACCTCCCCGGGGTTGAATTTATACGAGGACCTGTGTACTGAGTTCAAAGATAATGGTGAAATTTCCAAAGCTTTACAGTTTTCAAATATGTTGTCAGGCAGCGCAAGCGTTCCAACTAGCAGTGGGCAGACTGGACAGTTGTTTCTCCGTTGTTTGGAGTCATCATCACTGCCTATTCATCATACCGGAACTGTGACGCTGTTCCGAGATGAACGATTGTAAATTGAACCCTTAACTGGTAGGTAAACTGGCTATCTCCTAACGGTTTGATAAACAACAGGATTACGGACTATAAAGCCCGTATCGGTCACAGGATTTTAACAGTGACTTGAACCACACTGCTATATAGTAAATGGTTTAGAAGTCAAATTAAATGCATTACTACTCAAAGGTATCCTTAAGGTTTTTGAAAGGTCTCGAAAAACGTATGTGATAAATGTCGATAAATCTGATTGGTTGATTCCTTGACTGGTTGACTGACTGACTGACTGTTTGATTGACTGACCATTTGATGGATTGGAAGATTCTTGGATTTGGAATTTTTTTATTTCTTTCAGCGGCAGAAATACGAAGTGTTCATTTCTGTACCGTGTCGTTCTCTGATAGTACATGATCATTGGCATTTCTTTTCATCCGGATTTTCACGATTGCCAGTAGGATGAACGCTGCCACAATAAACGGGGAAATCAAGTAGTTTATGGGATCAAACATATATCACCTTTATCAGTATCTGACCGAACCGGGTTTAAATCGGTTACCTTTACTGTCTAATAGGTCAAAACGCTCTGAGACCTTATGTGGAGAATGCCACAAGATCAAAGGAACCCGAAAAAATCCGAAAGCTGCCAACATACCCACTCATTGACGCTTATTTCGCCTGTCTGTAGCGCGCACGTCCAAACTGGTGAACGTTGGATTGATCGAAATCACTAGGATTATGTACGGAGGATGCTTCCTTCTATGAGATCCCAGTGCCCTCACTGATGTTCCCGTGGTTACGTATGGCGATGATTAACCACGAAAGTATATGGTTTGAACACCCGTTGAACGATAGTCATTCCGAAAAGGGTCTGGGCTATTTTGTTCTTTCGTGCTCTCATAGCCAAAACTGAGATGCCAAGTTGAAGTAACACGATTATCCTACCTGTTATTGTATTAGGGAAACCAGCTACGTTGGACTGGGATCACCACAACCATTCATGGTCTCGTAATGACTAGTCTGGACACAAACGTGAGGTGTTACCGAGCGACTTAAAGTAGGTTGATCAGTTCCAAAGTTCGTCCGGCTCGTTAAAGCAAAATTCATTGGGACAATGTTCATCAGCTCACTGGTCCTATTGCAGCTCAGATGGGTTAATTCATTTTCAGAAAATCTCTGGTTTTGAACTGGCCTTGCAAACTGGTTTCAGTAGAAGTAACAAGATGCTATATGCGGAACATAAGATGTCTTGGGACCTAATCGTTAAAGTCAATTCGTTTCACTTAAATTGAACTGATCGCCAACACAATTCACTCTATACCTCAATTTTGTGATGAGACGATTTTCTGCATTTTTCCAGCCCTTGCAGATGGAACATAATACTCATCGGGAAAACCTACTACCGCAGGGACAGATACTTAGTTTTTCAGCTACCGAATGAAAAACCGGAGCTACATCAACTCTCTGTCTCCTTCTCGCTCTCTCACACACACACGCAGGGACACTCACGTATAATGGCACACCGCATTCGGTATTCTCCTTGTTCAGTGCTGTACACATGGTTTAACAAAAACATCTTCCAGTGGTAGTCGCATATTAGGTTTAATCGCCGTGTTGGTGGAGATGTTCGCCTAAGCCTTCACACCACAAAACGAACGCAAATCCTTGGTATGATTACAACTATCCTACCCCGTGAGAATTTATAACAGGCGATACCGTATGTATTTGCGTAGTTATCACTCGTATCAACCCATTAACCAATGAACATTCACACACACGCGCACATGTACGCATACATTATACACAATCGTTTTACGCCCTCAATTACTCGCTGGTATGCTCAGTTAATCCGCTCCTGTCTGCCCTGGTACCGCTTTGTTCAGATCGTCGAACCACATCCGGTTTCGAGGTTGTTCTGGAAAATAAACTAAACCGACGGAAGAATTCGCACATTTACGTCAACTGACGAGTTGACAAGTGAAACTCACTGACTTGTCCGCTGAAAACAAACAAAATCATTCGCACGGCATCTTGACCTGGAGTTCTCTGTCATCCAGCAAACCGCGAAAGGTACGAAGACCAGGAGTAGAAAGAACTAAGTGAAACAGGCGGATGTTGATTAGAGCCCTGATCACGTCCCAATTCATCCGTGTCCGATTTGTGGGATAGTGTGGTCAAAAGCGTTCCGTCCAAATAGCCACATTCTCCTCTCGACCATCGATAACTCTCGTAGTCAATGTATCGAGCACTCTATTGCATAAGTTGGTGGATTTATGACTGAAAATTTGGTCACGTTCAAGGAGAGGGACGAAAATAGATGAAGCTTAAGGAAACTTTCGTTTCCATTGTCCCACAGTTTTCCTTTCCCTCGGATGACGTTCATGACTAGCTTTTCAAGGGTCAATTTCCTTGTGCGCTTCTATGTGCTATTATGTCAAGATGAGAGCAGAATATTCTAAACGTAGCATTATTAGAACCATGATATGCGCGACGGTCGGAACTTTCTTGAATCTAATTGGATTTGCGTAGTGATCATCAACCATTCAAACAGTCACCAGAGCCACGTGGTTGCATTCGACCTCGTTTATGCATAGATTATCATCTCTAATGAGATTACCTCACTTTCGGTAATGTGTCACATATCCATGTATGTGTGTGTGTTCAGTGTGCATGTGGAAACACGCAGCCACTTGGACAAATCGATACACATCCCTAGCAAATGCCTTACCTTAGCGACCATGCGACCAAATCCATTAGGCTTGACCGGAAAATCCGGCATACTGACCTTTGTATGCGATTCAGGCAGACTCATTGCCGAAACAGTCTTTTTCTTTCGAATACCCATTCTTATCATCGCAATGAAACAACCTCATCCGGTGTTTGATTACATCCGAAAGGTCCCTAAGCAAAATTCCAAGTGCGCATAACCGGTTGTGATGAATTTTAACTTGAAATGGTAGTTTATACTTACTTGCTTTGTGTATTTTAATGACAAAGAAGATGGCGGCTAGTCAACGGCTGATGGGTGGATATATCGACATGCGGTGGTTGGATTTGAGCCCTTGAATTTAGAGGTGAAAGGCCAGGAGGCGTGTGACTATCAAAAAAAGAAATGTCTATCCATTGTCTATAACATTCCAAGTCCCCTAAAACCTGTCGCCAGCCAAATATATATATATATATATTTAATGAATGAACTCTCTTAGTGAATTCAATATTTTTGTGGACAGAATACTGGATCGTCATCAAACTTTTACTCAGAAGTAATGGTTCACCAACCTTTAAATGCCTCAAGGCCGTTTATCCTTTAACCCAACCCGGGGGGCCAAATGTCCCACAGTAACTTGTGAACTCTTGTCTCACACTTCGCTCAAACCAGTCTTCTACTGCCTCAACATAATGATATTGCCTCAGCTGTCCTGCTTCTTTGTTTGACTACTGAAAATACTTCCTCATCGGTCTAAATGGTCGATTCTCACTACTCCTTCCGAATGTCGTAACTTGTATTTGACTCCAGATGTTATTTCTTGGGCGGGTCAATTAATGAGGCCTCAGTAAAACATCTTTTTAATGGAAATCACATCTTTGAATCAAGGGGATACTGAGACGATGGATGTTAGGTAACTTGACACGTTACAGTCTGCATCTAACGAACTGGATCGGTGGCATGCAGTGTCCCTATGTCAATGTCTGCGATTCTCGATATCTCCAATGCACAGTCTCCCAAACTCCGCACTTTGTAAATAATAAAATATAGTCCGAAATCAATTGACCAGGAAGATTACTGTAAGATTCATCCAAAAGACAGCACCGAAGGGATGTCTAGGGAAAAGCTAACTGATGTTTAATAAGACTTTAGATGACCATCTGAAAAGTTTGTAATGAATGAAGTGATGGTAGATCTGCACGAATTACTTGCGTCCACTTGAAGATAAGCCCGTGTAGCTGAACTGTGTAGCTAACATCTTTACAAATGCTGGGAAAATGTAATATAGTGTCAGACGAGCCGGATCCCACTAGAAAACATTGATTTCACCATGTGTGTGATAGTCGCACGGAGTCAATTTGAAAGATCGCTTGAAGTCTAAATGTGTACCCCAATATAAAACTTAACATGGTAAAAAATACTTTACAAACAAACCGTAACCAATGAGAAAGATCGATCCTTGGGCCAGCCCCCAGTTGCGGAGTAACTGAGAATCATCAAACCAGTTCATTCCGTAAATTCAAAAGAAGCACTTCCTATGGCTAGAGCTATTCGTCCCTCACCGGTTGAAATCTGCCCCAGCAATTAACGTATCCATCACCGTATACCAGTTCGCCTTGTCCACATAATAACGTTGTAATAATTCTCCCCTTTTCTCGATTGTGTCAAAAAGCTATCGTCCAACGGTCAACCAAGTATGCTTGTCTTTATGGGGGATTGTTTTTGCCAGGAGTTTGCGGACGATCATTTCTCCGTCGTTTAGCGACCATCAGCAACCGTTTAGTAGCCACTGGCTACCGTTGAATATCTATAGAATAGGATACAACAAGCATGCTTCTTTAGACTACATATTTATTTTGCAATTATATGTACTCATCTTATGCCGACGAATCATGGTGAGGGACAAAAACAGTGGGCGAAAAGAAAGACTGAAAAATAAAGTGTGGGGATCTTTTCGGCCGTCTGTCGGGATCTATAACACCCGGGTGTCCAGGTTGGAGTAGAGTTCTAGCATTTGATCAAATGGTACAACCCACAAGGTAGAAAGACGGTCTGAAAGTCACGCGATCCACTGGGGACCGGTGACTGGTTTTTCAGCTCACAGGCCCTTCGGATGGGGCTGAACAGCCCTGGTGCCCAGTCCACTAGTCGACCACAGACTTCCGTGAGTGTAGTGTCGTATGCTTCATTCATCGCCGATGACTAGTCTGGAATCACGATATAGTCACTTCCCGGGGAATGATTACGAAAGATCAGCCAACCCGGTGGCATGTGACGGTCACTGGTCCTCCCACTATAGTAGTAGCACCTCTGCTACGAGAAACCAAGTCCTCCTCAGCAGAAGCTGTTCGAGACGTAAGTCATCTGGGAGCAGTACGAGGGGCGTTCAGAGCAAATAGCTATCTTGGAGCGTGAGACCTCTACTCCTCAAAATGCTAAAGCGTTTGAAAGCTAGACTACAGATAACAGCTTCCATGCAATGTCTGAAGAAACTAGACAACAGGAGAACTTGCAAATTCTGGAGTTATGAATTGATTAATGAACCATGAAAACTATTCAAGTCGTGCATTATTTCATCACAAAGTATACCGTAACTCTGAAAAATATTACCGTCGCCTCAGCATGGACTTGAACCCAAGAGGAACGAATGTGAATTGCATACATTAGGAGCTGGAATACCCGGAGTGTCTGAACTGATCATCATACAATACTGCATAATAGTTTTCCCTTCCGTTTCAGACATATGGACTGGGTTTTTTTTCGCACACTTCAATCGACTCGTAAGGTGGATTATATGATGACTTGTTTGTTGCCTCGGTTTCCCATTTGGAAAAGCTTTATCGCCGCTAGATGCAGTTGTATTAGCTGACAAACATTCACTAAATTCTGCAGTGTTTTTGGCACCAAACCTACAGACCAAATATATACCATAAGATATTACATAAACGTTTCCTCACTAGTCGAGGAGGAAGTAACAATTAGTTTTTCATGAGCTTATAAAATTAACTAGCGATGACGTTGATTCAGACCATTAGATCCAATGAACTAAAGTGAAGTAGAATTGTCACAGTGTATCTTAATCATACATAACTGAGTAGTTACGAGCATAGATACAAAAACTAGGGAAGAGAACTATTTAGTTGAGCATGACCTACTGAACGGGGCATTGGTTGTTTGGATGAGTCGATTATCAGGTACAATGATGAACCTCCACTCAAATTCGGCTAGACAAAGAGTAACGTGAACAAACATAACCTTAAATTAACTTGTATCCGGGACATTTTATCCAGCCGGAAATGCTTCACTTTTGGTTGTTGCGTTTTCAAGGATCGCCCCAGCCACTCGTATTTTGTTATAGACGAAAGGGGGATGACAATGAGCTTGTTCGTGTGTTGCTTAGGTTCTGCGTTTGCCGTCACACTGGATCGCCAACGCATTCCTACCACTTGACCTTTTCAGTTTCCATGTGTACTTTATGGGAATTCGAAACCTGTCATTCGAACTATCCTCAAGTAGTTGTGCTGTGGCAATTGTGACACAGTCAAGCTAACACTTGGACTAAGATGAACGTGGCTGTGTGAATGATTGTGTTTGTGTGGTCTCTTAGTTGACCAAAATGAACTTTTCCCGGTTTGACACGTAGCCGAAGCGTGCAGCCTATCACAAATCTTACTGAAATCTCGAAATTTCCCGTAAATCCACACGGAATGTACTTCCAACGGAGTTTTGCATGCCCGATTGACTGTCAAAGCCCATAAGACCACTGTCATCAACATCATCACGGACGTCAATATTTCCTTTCTTTGTACCGAGTGGTGGCTAGTGAACATGGTTTAGCCTTGAAAACTTCCCTGTATTTCGATCCGTTCGGTTCCGAATGATATTTGCGCACGTTTTAAGCCGTTCATTTGGGAAATTCAGAAGGAGACAATATTAGCATGGCTATGAACCTGTGTGCAAGAATTACGAATTCGATGATTAGATTCCCTGAAATGGGCAGCAAGATACTATTTTCAACTTCATTTCGGAATTATATCTAAATGTTTGACGGGAATCTCTTCTAATTACCAGGAAGCACCATATCATAGACTTTCCCGGATCTCATTTTGTTAGGCTTAGCATGGGATATATATGACGAAACCAAACAATTTGATCTAAATTTGAAATCGCTTCGAGGTCTGTCGGACTGGCACCAACGCATGGATGACATCAACACGTTAGCACAACGTTTACTGTAGTGGCTGAACTGTGAAATCACATTGTGCCAGACCGTGGTTTATATCTGCGTATAGTGTTCGCATCCAAGGGAGTTCGAGGTGTTCTCATGTTTGGAATAACTGAAAAATTACCACAACCTCAGGAATCAAAATGTTATGAAAGTACATCAGCGTACCTGTTGCTGTCTGATATGCTGTTTTCCATTGGCGAGATGCCACACAGTGACCATTTATACTGTTTCTTCTATATAGTTCTCGGGAGATTTGAAGTAGTCCGGAAATAGCGTGAAAAGTGTTGTAAATTTATGCAACGACTTATCAACATTCTTTTTTCTTCATAACAGAGCATGTTGTTGGCGATACCCAAGAAGTTCGATAGATTACGTTCTCACAGTGTTTTTTTCTCTGGCTGCTTTGCCAGAAAACGAATAAAACAAATTTATACACTCACTTTCTCGTTTCGACTTTAGCCGAGTCTTCATTAATGTACCACTTCATCCCGTTTCTATTGAAAATTTGATCACAGGCTTTACTTGGCCACAATATACAGAAATGGTAAACAAAACGTTAGGACATAGAAGTTTTACTGGTAGGCTTGAAAAATACCAACCAAAAACTGTACATTTTATCTCCACACTAATCATGTGAACTACTTCCACTAGAGCACGTTTTCATTTGGGCAATCAGCACACTATCTGGTGGTGAGGATACGTTTTGCCTTAGTCATCGCGAATTTTCAGATAATCTGATACCGGCATATCTGCGCGGGTAGCCGATTACAAAGTCTCATGGAGAGTGCACTATTGGAAGTGAGCTAACTGCTTCATGGAGCATTGGATTGGAAAAGAACCTGGTGCGTGATTCTGACAGAAGCAGTTGTTTTCTGATCTCCCTAAGGAAGGTGACTTGGAAAAGGCACGTTCTTCCCGTTGTTTATATTCAATCCGGTCTTCGTAAACTAGACAGTCGGTGGCAAATTGAATAGATTTCACTTCGGTGGCAGAAAAATGTTTGCAAAAACGACGGTAATACGGGAATGATGCAAGAAAAGAACTATGACGGTTGATGATCATGAGGACAAGTTCCATTTGGGTGAAAAATAAATGAGATGGTCTATACGAAACAGAATCTCTTGTGTATGCATATACACAAACCGGTGGTCTTTTATTCCCGAAATGTTATCTCGCTTTTGGAGAGAGGAAGAGAATTGGAACTAATAGGAGCAAACAAAAACAAACAATGAATGAAAACATCTGGTGTGCAAAGTGGTCGTGATAAAAGACAGTTTTCTGCGCTTAGTATTACGTGCGCTATGGACACGCGAGAGTTTTCACCCGCTTGTTGTAGACTGTATCACAATTATCCCCAGCTCAGGGTGCCCTCTCCGTGAACCTGCCAAGCAAATGACTTCGCAAACGTCTAATACTTTTCATATTATGAAATAATTCACCATGTGATATCATCGCTCAACTCACCATAAAGAAACCATGGAAGCATTGTACAGCTGTTTCATCCTTGTTAGGAATCATGAGCAGTGCAGATGGACCGCGCCCGAACTGGGACGCCAAAAAAGGACGAACGATTCTGAGTTGAAAGCCTTAGCCATTAGGCTACCGGGCAGCATAACCACTAAAACAGAAAATATAAGGAACCTAACTGAAGGGAGATGGAAACCAGCTAGAATGCCCGACAGACATGCAGTAGTACCTCTCTGTTTGTCGGTCAATCCACATGGGTAAGACGAGGTAAGGTGTGTGTGTGCGTGTTTGTGCTTGTTTTTGCATTGCGATGGGCAGTTTAGAATGCCATCGTGAATGAAGGGAGAGATTATGGCGTGTACATTTGGTAATAAGAAAACAAAACATTACCGATACACTTCGGTTGTTTTTCGGGTGTACCACAGCCAAGTAAGCTTTACAAGAAAGGGGAATTGAATCTGGCGTTTAATGGAGCGCATTTCTCATTAACCTGTTCATACAATCCTTTTCCCGGAATATTCTCCATATTCTCCATGTGGTTATGTGCACTGTCGCAGATGTTGATGAATGTTCTTTTAGCCTAATTTTTTCAACCGTAAGCCTTTCAAGTCGTAAATATGAATGAATTTGCCATGGATCGTCTAGGAAATGATCCATTGAATTATTGTGTACACTCAGGCTAATCGTCTGAATTCACAAGATGGAGAACCCATGGCATACGCCGAAAAAAAATCGACATTGAGAAACATGTTGAAGCACATTCTGTGTGATACAGTTATTCGCGGAATGGTTCGCTGATTGACTGGTCGCTATTAGTCCGACGGCCCTGTATGTGCACATTCGGTATCACCTTAATCTACACACCGTCAGTGCTGGAAGTGGGGGGTTGGAAACAAGAGGAAGACTGTGCGGTTGATGACGGTAAACTTCCTGATCCGCTAACGGTTCTCATGGCGTACCCATCCTCGTATGTCGCCGGTTTTGATTAATGAATCGCTACTAAATAGGTTAAATGATCCACTTCGGTGGACACGGAGTACATAAAACATAAAATACCCTCCCGTGCGTGTTAGTGCCTATCTAATCCATTGGAAATACCACAGTATGCTTGAGAAGAACAAAGTATTCGGAATCTACCAAACGACGAAACATGGCAAAGTCAGCCACAACCGAGAATGAAAAGCAAAACGGTCACTGTGGATTAACAAACGTTAGGACTAGGCACGTTGTCTCCTAGATTTCTACCTTGTGTAACCAATCCCCAATTCTGATGGTGCCTGAGGCACAACGCTCGACTGCAAAACATTTTCGTATCAAACAAAACCAATAAAAAGTGAGAACTTTGTGGAACACCATCTATACAAAATTTCGTCGAACTGGTTGTATTTGCGCCTGGTCTGCCTCCCACCCCAAAATAGTCTGTTCACTTGTTTGTTTCAGTAGTACCTGTGTTCTGTGCTTTTCTTCTTCAATGGGTGACAGAAATAAGTGGAACGGAAGATTTTATTATATGCCATGGAGATAGAGGTCAATCGGGTGAACTTTTCGCTTGCTGCGAAAATGTTTCGATCACTGAGCTTCTGAAAACAGGACCGTCCAGCGAGAATGATGGGAAAGTAAACGCTATGCATAAGCAATCGGCATCCGAGTGGCACAACCACTAACTGTATGGCTTATTCATAAGAGACACTGAGCGAAAACGAGAGACAGAACCGACCGATTAAAAATAATTGATATCATATTTCACACATCGAAGCAGAACCCTGACAGCCGTTTTGAGTCACACTTATGGATTGGTAATGACGGGAAAGGGAAAGTCCAGCTGTATAATCTGATCGAATATATTGGATTATCGTTACATAGGGCCAAACCTAGTCATAGCCGAACGACTGCCTATGAGAAAAATGCAGTCGTTGTTCACAACTCCAAGAAATACGTCATTAAACAGTCAGCATCGATGGACGCTTGCTTTCTGAGGCAAAATTACACAGTTTCATCGGTTCATTTGTACGCTTCTAACCACTATTCTTCATCCTATTCAAATGGGGGATTAAAATGTTCACTATTAGAATGCATATTTTCCCACTCATTTTCAATGCCTTTATCACACCCGATTTGCCATCCTCTGTTTGCTAATGGGTAGACCGGCGAAGGTAGATTTCGCGATCTTAGATTTGTTCGAGTTTTGTGAGAACTGAGACAGCTGGTATAAATTTCATATCAGCCAATCAATCAGTCAACCGTGATTCAATCTTTGCAACACTGATTATCAGTCAACGACCGTGTCTAATTCATTATCCAATAGTACCTCCCCACCAAATGAAGATCGAGTGTCTACAACCACAATGTGTCGACGAATCTGTGAGTTGGATGAGGCATCGGAATTTTGTGTTTGCCATTCGGGTTGTCTGATTAATTATGAAATGACTATCGTCAACAGTCCGTGAACTAAATCAAGCAGAACCAACGTGTCTATATGTTGACATATTCGAATCTCTTCGGTGCTTGTGTGTGTGCGCTTGCTTGGGTGCTTGAGTGCTATGGAGCATGTATATTTTTAAAAGCTTGGAGTACTATTAGATTCATCCTTCGTATTTTCGAACGAAAATAGCCGCCAGAAGAATATGCCTTGAATGGAACACACTACGTTATTTCGAAATCTTAGTTATGAATTACTCACACACCCCACGACCAACAGACTTGAGTAGACGATCATGTAAATGAGTTCAGCCTCTTCCGTTTGATTTGGTTTGGGAGGTTGAATCCGTAAATCATAATGACATTCAACGATATATTACCTACTTTCAACCAAATTCTATTTCCATTACACCGCCCTCCACAGGACAAGAAAGGGAACCGATCCACGTTTGCTTATCTTAGTCCCCTTTTCATGTCATAATCCGTCTCGAGCTGGGTTGTGTAATTCACAAATGAGGCATTATCTACGTGACTATAGTTATAACAATGCGACTAGATTTTATGACAGGAGGGAGTCCTGAGGTCGGGCACGCGTTCTTTTTCCTGTCCTCATCATCACTGGACTTGAACCGGCTGGCAGTTCCAAGGGGTGATAAACAGTAAGATTCATATAATAACTTAATTTGCTTGCGATTTGATGTTTTCATCTAATGGGAACGAATGGCAGTAGCCTATGGATTCACACAATAAATAGGTTGTAATAACTTGCGCTCATTTATATCTGAAAAGTAGTAAAACAGGAAAGAAACGGATCGTTATGCTAGCTAGCAAATTTTTGTCAGTGAACGAAGGTCGAGCACATGGGTACCATCACGAAACGTTTACTTTTTTTCCCAAAGGTTCCAGGTGCGGTCTCATGGAAGTTCAACTAACCGCGTGAACTAAGAGACTTCTCGGGCCGTATTGCTTCGCAGCTGATTATCGAAAAAATTAGTCAAAAAGCTTTTTTGGCGAGTTCTGGACTATTCGGCTGAAGTCAATTCGATGTAATAAAGCGAATTCGTTGCAGAACAGGGGACATGGAACAATGGAGATCGTGAAAAGTCAGCACTTTTCGTTGAAAATATGGACGATTTAATTTGTTCAATTGGTCAATTTCTCAGCCTAATTTGCCAATTTAATTGTATGCCTTTCAGAAGAGGAAAACGGAAGAATTGCCTCAAGACAAGGGAGGAATAGACTAAACCCAACGGGGATTGGACTTGAAACACCGATCTGTGAGAAGTGGTATTTTCGAGCCAACATCTAGATCATAAAATTAATAATGGCTGATTACCATATTTCGGCACTAACGACATGTTTCATGTGCATCAAACAGGTTTCGCTCTAGATTTAATCTTGCACATTTGTTCACGGTTCATAGTTATTCCAGGCGAGTAAAAAAGTATAGCAAAAGATTTGCAAAATGACTATTCACGAAGTCGTTATTTCATTCTTTTCGTTTGTCAGGTTCGTTCCAAATAGAGTGGCACTGATCGTCGATGAGCAGTTATACCGGAAATGTCAATAAAATGCTATACATTCACAACCATTATGTACGCAAATATGATCGACACCGAGCGATGCCCACCACATGGGCATCGTTTAAAGCTAATGATTCATCGCACGCGGCAAAACATATTATCGAAAAGGAACCAATTTCGGGTCCGTGGATTCAGTACTATTCCGCGCAATGCGGTGAATGGAAAACGCTTCTCCATCTGGCATCAGTAAAAAGGGATACGTATACAACTAAATATTCACAAGCATCTGCACAACTATATTCTCATGTCATTATCAATCTATGGACGCTAAGCTATTAAACTATAAACAAATTTCCATTTACCTGACTAAATATCTAACTGGAAAACTATTAAACTCTCAGAATAACTACATACATATCTATCTATCTGTTCACTCCTGTCTGTCTGTCTATCTATCTATCTATCTATCTATCTATCTATCTATCTATCTATCTATCTATCTATCTATCTATCTATCTATCTAC
>LUCM01000398.1:92970-165695 GCA_008360955.1 Fasciolopsis buskii | reverse complement strand
ATCCCTCTGTCTGTCTATCTATCTATATGTCTGTCTATCTATCTATCTATCTATCTATCTATCTATCTATCTATCTATCTATCTATCTACCTATCTATCTATCTATCTATTTACCTATCTGTTTTTAAATATTCTGTCGGTTTTTATATTGCAGTTGTTAACGTTTGCAAACTTCTTTGGAATGTAACTTTCACCTTGGATGATGCATATTCTGAACGTTGCCAGGTCCGTTCTTCAGTCACTTTGTCATCATGTGTTTCAGTTTCTTCTCCGATAAAATGTGCACCCTTGGTTCGCTTTCCTTCACTACGCAAAATTATACGTCATCCTTCATTCCAACTGACTATGCACACTTCAAATCCGATAGCCACCAAAAGGGAACTGCGGACTGGATTTCCTCGCGGAACCAACATTTGCACAAATGATGATACACTTTCCCATAATGTATGGTACATTATTCCACCACTATTCATTATTGTTTGATAGAAGCAAAAGGAAGGAGGTGAATGCATGTAAAGGAGATCTTCACAACAGACCTGATTACCCCAGTATGGATCTAGGCGAGTTACATTCACAATCTGAGTTATGGCGAATACTGGATAGGGGCACTTTTGCAGGTCATTTGAAGAAATTGTGGAATCAGAAAAGCTGCTGCCATCAGATTATTTTACAGACAACCGCTTAATTATCCACTTCACTTTGCAGACATCGTGCTCTTTAAGTTCTCAAATTTTCATGGTGTTTCTTCTTCCAAAAAGCGGATGACGGGCGGTCTCGTGGCCAACAAACCAACTCACATTAGGAGAAAATTTATTTGCCTTTGTCTTGGTATTGGACGAAACCGGACTCGCCACACCGATGCATTTTTCTTACCCCTCCACATAAACATTCACTGCCATTTTTAGTTACACATTTGGTTGTATTTCCTCATCCATCCATCATCCAACTGCCGTTGGAATAGACATTGGTCTTGCCACTTGTTCAAATTGCAATGCCCATTCCCTTTCCCTCTCTCTAACCTCCTGGATCTGTTTGGTCGTTAGGGCCCTTGATCCAGGAAATGAGACCCTAAGTGGCATTTCAGACAGCTCGTAATTCAGGTAAGATACTACCACCACAATGACAACAACCTCAGTGTGTATGCGTGTCTGTGTGCCCGGGTACTATGCGTCAGCAGACACAGAACGTGTTTGACCAATGCAAATCAAATCGTACAAGGTACTTTTACAAGTGCTTCGTTGAACCGTTTCAAGAATTGTTTTGATCTAATGAATAGTTGAGGCTGTACACAATCGCCTGTTTAGGAATGTTAATTGTAGTCTGACTAGCTCACTGGGAAGAAGTGACTTTCGTAAGCAAAAGTGTACGGGTGGGAGTGGACGAATGTGTACTTGAGTGCTGACAGAGCACGGTCCTTTGTTGCCATGGTTCTTGATCAAACTGATATGTCGTGGATCACGCAGTGCCATTTTAGACAGCATGACCATCCCACAGTGTTGTACTTTAATTCAACGAAAAAGAACATTCGGTGTTGTTGGTTGTTGCCTTTAACTGACCAGTGGGCACTGAATTCCAATTCGCGTTAGAATGTATCTAACAGTGACTTTACCTGTGCCTTTATGTGGTCACCCAACACTTTTGCAGTGAGTATTGTTAGGATAATCGTGAGTAGCTCGAACTAGGATAGATCACGTTTGAGGAATGAACTATAATGCATTAGTAACACACCAAACTGCAGAATTACTTTATATGAACAATAGCAAAAGTCAATGACTAATTCCTTTCTGTCATTAGTCTCGAAAGCAAGTGTCTTTTGGACAACGGACACGAGATAACAGCTTATTTTAGACAATTATGTTGGTCTATCATCAAATTCATAAGATTTATATTTCACCCTTCCAGTCCTGACCTTCTGGCGAAAACACCGTATTTGCGAAAAGCGATCGGCAGCACAAAAATGTTGTGTCAACGCTTACTAGCTAGCATCGTTTCCTACTCGACCATTGAATTCAGACCCATAAGGAACTTGATTGAACAAAGTTGGATGTGAAAAGCAATTCAGTGAGTCTTTTCTGTTTGTTAACTATTGACGGTTATTTCCTCCTAATTGGATTTTCGAACTTTTTATGAACAGAGCATAGCATAGCCGAGATATGCGGTCAGAAAGTATTCGCTCGGGTAGGACTATGTTTCACGTTTGAATACCGATGCAGACGGGATTCAACCACGTGGATATGTCTTACCTAATTTGGTTTGAACGTGCGATTTTCCTGTCTGGAATGAGAGATCAGAAAACTCGTCGCTGTCAATTATGCAACATTCAGGTACGACGTGTGTACAGGACATACATTTAGACAATGACCTCATTAACCGTGCAGACCGAAAGCGCCCCGAACGGTCTTGTTTTCTTCTTACATATAGATGATTTTCATCGTTTTGTTGTGTAACTGATATTCCAAGTTGCTTTTCGTATTCGCATGAAGTCTATTATGAAATGGTGATCTTTAGATTGATCAATTCCGATTCGTTGTAGATTATCTTTTGTATAGAATACGATTAAGTTTAACCGCCTATGATTCGTGAGCCCACCTAACAATGAGAGCTTGTAATCTTTTACAGATTACTCACTGATACAAGTATGTTAACTTGCAACAGTTGCACTATTTCTTCAGGCTTCCAGGAATGAAAAGAAAACCAAACTGATTTTGGTGACAGGAATGAAGTAGCTAGGAGTGAACTCAGTATCTGTCTTCCGACTACTATTCCAAACTTTACGATATCTGGGAATAGGGGAAAATGGATAAGATAACATTGCTGTCAGCGGAAAATTTCCAAATAATCCTGTTAGTTCGCTCGGTTGCTTTGTATTGTATCGGACTTTTTCGTGCAAAGGTGTTCGCATTTCAGTCAACAAGGACGTGATTTCCAACTCATCAAAATCCAGAGTGAAGAAAAACTGGAGTGAAAAGAATTAAAATTAGGAGAGACTGTATCAGTCATGACCGGCTCCCGAATGGTGAGAATTCAAGCTAGGTGGGGAACAGGCGAGTTCCAATTTATTTTTGCAAGAGGATGTAGAACGGATGGTATAAGGCATCCTGGCGTGAAACGGCTTTTGGCAGGGTCTTTGTGCAAAAGGATGGGACGAATACGAAAGAATTAGACAGACATTTTGTACAAGCGGATAAATGCATATCACACAATTTGGTGCAGTTCTTTCAGTGGACAGTCAGATACTCCACTGATAACGCGACGAAGGGTTCTGAGGTCATTCTTTAGTACACGAACCAAAATGACGGGCCATCACTAGAAAAGGGCGGGAGAATCACTGGTAGACATATCGAGATATTTTTAATGTCGAAAGGCCGCAGTCTTAAGTAGAATTGGTTAACTTTATAAAGCCAGTTACAAATTTGGAAATGTGAGATGATCATCTCAAGTTCGTACTGATAGTAATTCCTATATGCTTGACAGATTCTGTTAATGAAAGAAGGGCCAGTCGGGTAAACATACAGTAAAAAAAACATCTGACAAATTTTGACAAATGAAAATTTCAGCCAGAATCAACGCAACAATGACAAATGAGAGACGAGTTGCTGAAAATGCGAAGAATGTCCTCCGTTCCAGATACAGACTGACACGCTGATAATAACAGAATCGCCTACGCAATATGTACTGAGGTTACATATTCGATTTTTTTCTGAATCGGCGACACCTCCATAGAACTGCTACATTTATGCGTATCCAGTAGACTTGAAAAAGTGGTGCATTTTCTGATCACCAATCCGTATCTACTCACCTCATTCACTTGTGTCAGCTCCAGCTGCTACGTTCTAGTGTCGTTCAGCAAAAGCTCAGTCGGCTAGAACCTCAGCCTGTGAACACTGAAAAAGGCGATAGATTACTCGAACACGCCGACCTGAGCACCGACTTCACTCGAATTTCATTCTTTTAATCAGAATGAGATTTTCAATGACACGAAAGCACGTATTTGACGGGGGGAAATGTAATGGTAAATTTCCATTTCGAATTTCTTCTACTATAGCACAACAATCACAAATGATCAGAGAGGAAAAGAACGATAATTTCAAAGCAAAAAGTTTTTAAACAACCATTTTATTACAGTGATATGTAATAAAAGCGGCAAAATCGATCATCAAAAGACGTACTCTAAATTCAAGCTAAATCAAATGGAGATTTTGTGCACACGGACGTGGATGAACTTCCAGCTCGAACAAACAATACGTGCGGGAAATAATTAGACGGTACCTAATTCGGTAAAATAATTCGGCTGATAAAACAGAAATCTGGGAAAGTAAATATTTGCATGAACGTATCTGCTTAAAGACCTTGCGCTCACAGAATCTCAATGAGGGAGGAAAAATTTGGACGGAAAAGAGGAAAGAAAATAAAACAATGTGCAGAGTTCACCACACGTGCTAGCCCTTTCATTCCTCTCGTCGGCAAACCAAGGAAATTCCTGGTTATTCACTTGCTCGAACAGAAGTGGATTGAATTAAAGAACCCAGCCTCAACCCTTTGACCAAATGCTCCAACGCACAAGACGGGAAGACAATCTGAGAGTCGCGTATCCCACCGGGGACCGGGGACTGTTTGTTCAGTCCGTACTTCCTTCTGGTGGACCGTCTGGGCGACCAGTGCACCTTTCTGCCACAAATTTCGGTGACCGTACTACGGTATACTTGGTACTCCTCCCGTGCTTGGTTTGAGATAGGGGTTTAGCCCTCCTCTATAGAATAATTACCAGAGACTAATCAACAGATGAAGGGCGCGAAGGATTCGAATTCGTCCCGCACTTTGCAAAGAACACTCACGAGAAGGCGTAGGACTTCCTAAACAGATGGTATTCGGAATCTGAGAGGCTCACCCCGACCATGCTGTTTTTAGGATTATTGGTGAATAAAAATACATAAACACTACAAATGGTTCCGAGCACTATGACCACTAATCACCAGTTCACGATTTCAGTGGGAACGAACAAGTTAAGAAATTAGGCCATTCCTAAACGTGAAAGTACGAGGAAGAATGAGCTTAAAGTGGGGCGCGTTGAAGAATGAGAAAAGGCCTTGGACAGTGCCTCATAAATTCAGTGGTCAATGCTTGAAACCTATCCCAAGCATTTCAAGGTAAAGAAATTGGACGCCTGTGGGAACCAGCAGATAAAACTCAACTTTGTCACTGCTGCCTTTGAATACTGAAGAATGTAGGTTGTTGGATGAATAATTAATGGGATTGACTGGCCGTAGGAATACGAGGTGAATGGATATTACGGGAGAGGAAATTGTCTAACCATGTTCCGGGGAACGGAAACCAAAATAATAGTGACAGAATAGAGATAGGGTTTGGTAATGAGCAAATGAGTACAGGCTTGTAGTCACGGAGCGGCAAACGAGTGAAGAGAAGTGGAGTTTGACGTCAGAAAATCATTACTAAACAAGAGGAAAAGAGTGGGAACAAGTATGGAACATTTGAGAACAAAAAAATGCATAAGGAATGGGTGGAGCAATTCCATGGAATCTGACGGAGATAGGTGGCTTAGTAAGGGAACATTCAATCTGTGAACTCAGAACCGGAAGAAACCCAAAAGAAAACGACAAACTTGGCCGAAGGCAGTAAAGATATCCACCGAAAAAAGCGAGTATGGACATGGCTAGTGAGTAAAGCCCACCAGCAATGTGAACTGGCACACAGTGATTCGGCACGAACAAAATCCATATTGTCGGTCACTGAGAAAATTAAGTTCAATGAACGGACGCGAATGATCGGAGATAACGGCTTCAAAAGCCTTCGGAATTGCGAAATCATTAACGATGGGCCCACACCTGTTTGGACAGAAGAGTCTCATTTTTTTGCCTTATTCTGTAAAGAGAAGATGGTTATATAGAGGCTAATTTTCAAGAACTCGTTTTTAGGACTAAGAATAGAAGGAAACGCCATCCAAATGACACATCTCATTCAGGGGCTAAATAATGCCCGCGGTGTCCAAACGGATTAGGTCGTGGCCTTTGGACGTGAAGGTCGTGGGTTCGAATCCTCCCACCGCTGGTCAATTTCCCTACTTATCAGCCCTCTTCTTCCCGCGGCCCCCCTCCTGAAAATTGATGCACATTGTTGTTTCATTAATGAGGGAAGTAAAAGATAAAAAAGGGTAAAAAAATCATCTGATGTCCGAAAACGCGGTTGAATTTGGGTTGAGTCAGTATCGTCATACGAGATGAAAGCACATAATCTTTCTTTAAACAAGTCACAACGTGATATCAATTCTCAGCTCACTATTAAGAAACCATAGAAATACTGTACGACTGTTTTGTCCTTGTTGGGAATCATCAGCAGTGCATGTCCACCGCACCCGCACTGGAACGCGAGCCGGGAACGAACGATTTTGATTTGAGCGCCTTAGCCATTACGCTACCATATTTTGCTTTCTTTTTCTTGATTGATGCATATAATGGTAGCACACAATTTTCAGGTAGGGGACAGTGCCCGGCAAAAGGTAGTCAATTGGAGAAGATGAACGGCATGGAGGGAGAGGAGTGGAATCAGTGGCTTTTCGGGGCAAAATGTCATGAATAGGACTGTTTCATTATCACCAGCTGTCAACATGCAAATCACAATTAGAATTTAGGCATAAATCCCTCAGTTTTCTCTGTGAACAAGATTTGTTTGCACGAAGTAACCAATACCCAAGCCTCGGTCAAACGCCCAACACTGCCTATCTGTCCTGTTTTACAGCCCCAGACTGGCCGCTGTCCCATTCCTGCAACTGATGTATGTAGTCGAATCGCAATATATGACATAAAAGGATGCGAAGGGAAATGGTTGATAGAATCCGACAAACTTCGGATTAAACTTATAAAAGTCTTGAAATGACTGACAACCTTGGCAAATAAAAATTTGTTTACGTTGGACTTCGGTCCTTGGTCCCTTTGTAAACATGGACTGTAGGGGGGTAGATAGCTCGTGCGACACCAACCCTCATCAGTGAATTCTCTATTGTTCAAGTGAATTAATAGAGTACCCGGTTTTCATCTTGGCTTCTGTGTTGTTTGTTCTTTAGTTTTCTTTTTTAGTCTTCAGCTTCATCTTAAAAATACATCTTTCACGGGTCACACAAAACAGCTATCGAACGTACCTCGACCATAGAATGTGAGGCCGGACTCAATTGAGCTGTGTGCCGTACTCAGCCTCGCCAGAAACACTTACAGACGAATAATTATTTTCACCCAAACGCATATGAGTACCTCAACACAAGCAGATTTTTATGAACCAGTCAACTTGACTCCTTTTCTGTTGTTGTCTGATGGATTAACTTCTCATGTTCTACATACCTAACCATCTGGTTTGCACTAAATAAATAAGGGTTCACATCCGGTTTTGTGGCCATTCTCAACGAAGCCGTGAGTGTTTGTGGTTGTGTCTCTCTATGAGGATTGTGTGTAGTAGAGGTGGGTTGATTACAAGGGGACATCTGACTGATTCATTTGTAAACGCTCCATGGAATCGTAGGACTGCACAACTTGCAACAATCATGCCGCTAGGACTAAGCTGTACACAAAGCTAGGAGTATAGCTCGAATTCTGTCGTTCCCACCTCGTTCTCTGTTGATCCTGTCCGCTGGTTCGATCCATTAATACCGAAGTACCCGGTAAGCTCCCCTTCCCCACCCCGTGATTTCGATGACCAGGGGTCATGCTTTCCGATGAGGTCATGGGTGTATCAGTGTAAACAACAAATAGAATAAAGTACATTCACAAAGTGTGCATTTTTACTTCGTGCGGGTCCAAATGTTTGCTGAGGACCTCATGCACATCACTGAGTGCCCAATCTATCTGGTTTGTGCTTCGGGTTAGACTGGTACTTTATTCAGCATGAAAAACATTCCGACCATGCGCCATAGTTGTTCAGAGTGTGCTGTCCAAGTACGTGTATGTTAGATGGTTGGCAGAACAAATCAATCCATTTCTGAGTTGGTTTTCAATACAATACATTTTGGGAAGTATGCTGGTGTTTCGGACGAAGGAATGAACGATTAACGGCAGTTGATCTGTATAATGGAAGTCGATATCAGGTCGAAATGTTCGGCTTTATTAGCCACGGTGAACCCACTTGCCGGTTGCGCGTCTGAAATGTGCACCACAAACAGAATAGACCTTTAATGCAAATGGGTGGTTCGATTTCCATTTGTTTATGATGGTCGGATCGTTGACGATCCACATATTTCTGTACAATGTGCGCCGAAGATTCCGGCCATGCGAGTCAGGTACAAATGAATCGGTTAATTCGATTCGGACGAATCTCCGGTTACAAACCATGTGTTTTGTAACTCAAAAATGTTAGTTCGACAGCAGATTGTGTAGTGAAACAATGATTTTCAAATGCCCCACGTCCATAAAAGTCCACTGTACAAACTGAGTCGCCTGTCATTTAATTAGTTCGGAATTAAACAGGTTGAAATGTATTGGACCAGGGGGAAATAGAGCTTAGCTTACTTTTCTCACTAAGCACATTGCAATGAGTTTTTTCTTTGATTCCGATAGACAGCTGAAATATCAGACAGAAGCATACTCAACCTATACCATTTGGGTAGCTATATTGCGATCGCAGAGTTGATCAGCAAAAACAACCGGAGGTTTTTGTTATTTCTTATAATGACGATAGCAAAGTAACAGGTTCATATGACCACATTTTCCAACATTTTCAGGAGCTTACATGTTAACAGTTGTAACTGTTTTCCGCGCACAATTGAAGTACAATTTGGAACTTTTGGTAATGTATCCGCGCAACATGGATATCTCGCTCAAAGCCTTCAAACTATCAGAGTTTGCTGTCGAACACTACAAATTTCCTGCAATGAGTAGTAAGTTGTTCGTCATGAGACTTAGAGGAATTTGTTCAGATTTTAGTTTTGTAACCTCGAAGCTAATCAGTAGGGTTTGAATTGGGCATTTTCAAGATGCGAAATGGTTCTTTACCTTGGCCACTTCTCAAAATGCTCGTTTCGGACAGCCTGTTCTATAGAAACCCTCCTCAATACTTTCGTCCCTCGGAGGTATACCAAAAACGAACGAAGTCTAATTCCCGGCACTCTCCACTTGGTTGACAGATCACTGGTAACAAACCTGAGGGGCTAAACTCATGCAACTGTATGCTAGGCGAAATCTGTAGTGGAACGGTATCCTAGACACTTATGTTTGATCTTATCTGAAAGAGTATGAACTCGGTAATCAGTCGATTTCCACTCAACAACTGTAAGTTGATTTGACATGCAACAGAAAACAAATGGATTTGGCTGACCTCTTGTGAGTTTTGTGGAGCTATCGAGCAAACGAAAAAGAAATATTCCTGTGAGTCCCGATTCGGAAATTTCACACAGTTGACAGTTGTTATATCACGTGACGGTTTAATCCCCAAAATCGAAATTCACTTTTCAAATAAGGTCATAGTTTTAGAAATGACGACGAACATAACATCTGCTTGTTTGTCTCCAACGTAACCTTTTGGATGGCTTGTACGGAACGCATTAAGATGTCCCAAATCCGGTCTAACAAAAGATTTTGCCATTCGGACCCCTCGGTCGGTCGTTTGTCACACATTTGAATGTTAATTGTAGCCGGACTATTCTAATCGAAATGTTTCGTTGCTACCATGGATGAGTACGAACAACGAAATAAAGAAAAGATCATTCGCATTCCTTAGGTGCACCCACCAACTGCGACGACTGTGTTCCGAAAAACTGTCGCATTTTCAGGATTGCAGTTGGAAATCTGAATTCAACATTCCACAGAAGACAGGCGAACGGAGGCAGTTGAAATAAGTTGCAACTTTGACCAACTACGAATTTGACGAGACCAGACTTCAACGGAATCCTAACACGCTCGATCGAGTAGACAAGTGCGAACAGGTGACTGCCCGTTGAAATTCATGTTCTGGTCGATCTCATCGGAACGAACCGGGTTTCCCCGATTCATGTCATCGCTCATGACCCCTGTCGTTCGGATCCGGTTTAGAAGCACTACCATCAACAAAGCTGATTGAACGTTAGGGCGAATTTTGCGCAAGCGAAGCACAGCTGTGTGACTGTGCGACAGGTGTCCGGATGATGGATTCTGAAGAGCCGTACAAATTGCGTAACCCGAGAAAACAATAGCCTCGATAATGTCCAAAATCTCGTAGGTCTACGCCTCACTGATTCTACTTCAAGTTAATTTTCGCTTGAAAGACGATGTAGGTAAAGTGGTTCGTTTTCTGTTTCATTATTTCATTATTTCTCGTATCTGTGTGACGTGATTTGAGGAGAATGGACCAGGTAACCCATTTCCGTTTGTTCACTCTGAATTTATGGACGAAAAAAATGGAAATTGTCTATTTGACTGGGGACTACATACCAGTTGAACAGTGAATGATTAATTTATTGATTGAGTGGGCTAGTGGGCTACAAAGTATTTGGGCAAGTAGAAAAAATGCGTAGATACGAAGCAGGTGCGTGAATGGGTAATTGAGTTGATTTAAATAAGTGAGCAAACAAGTAAATAACAGTTATCTGTTACTCAAGTTCATTCATCCTTTTTTTCTTTATTAGTTGATTAGTTGTTTGGTTGGGTGGTTAGTAAGCAAGTGTTGAACGTAGTTCGTTAGTCACATAGTGAACAGTCATAAAAAGAAGTGTAAAGTGAAGTAGCTTACTGTTTAGTTGTCCAAGGCTACGGGCCGTTAGTTGTATAAGCATGGCTGATCAGTGTTTGTTTATTCCTTGGGTTGAATGGACCAAGTGAAAGGAAATCGAATTCCTGAATCTAACTGCTTTGTTCCAGTGTTATCATGATTATGCTACTTGTTGGTTTCCTATGGAAGGGTTGGTCTTGTGACGGAAGTATGCATGTGGAATTAATCTTTGTGGAATACGTAACTGAAATTGATGGAGGGAAAAGGAAACCAACTGATATACGAGGGCTTTCAATTCGGTTTTTGACGTTCAACAAAATATACTTTGAAAATTCATCTTATATCATTTGATGTCCCACCGAATACATTCATGTTTAACACGCTTGAAGCGCCTTCCACTTTCATCCACTACCCACAAGGAAAGAGACAACAGATAAATCAAAAAAGCGAAGTCTCATTTCTGCACGAATGCTTCAGACGCATTAGTGTCTGGTTTAGTGATGTCAATATCTAGGGGGAAAAGATTAAGTGCGTGGTTGCCACCTTGCTTGTGTGTGTGTGTGTTTGTATGTAGGATTACACATATGTAGGTGGGCTTAAGAACAAGACGATCCGGTCGCTAATCGACAGGTAGCCTTAGAAAAACAATTGAAAATTCGCCACACGCGAAGTTTCCCCGATTGCTTTTAGTTATGGTTTTTTTCGTTCATCCTAATCCTTCATACTTCAACAGCCGACATCAAGGTGCAGCGATAAATGGAGCTGTTCGGACATGATGCAACTAGTGAGCTCTGGAAATTTTATGACCAGAAAAAATGATCGTCAGTATGTTTCACATGCCCACAACAGAACAAATGAGAACACAAAATCAAGATGAAGAGAGTTAGAAATCCAACATTCTTTGTTATACTTAGAATCGTTTTGTCCTTTTTCGATTTTATTCCTCATGAATAATGCCTAGCTGAACCGATGAAGATAACTGGCACCAACGGAGTACATAATTTCAGGAGTTATCACCGGCTAATACACTCCAACGTGTCCAACTGACATTCGCAACCCCCTGTACAAGTAACACTTGGTCACAATTATTTTTGAAAGGTTAAAGGACAACTGAGTGATAACTCCATGGTGTCCGCAAACAACACTAAAATGTAAAGGACAACGTATATATATATATATATATATATATTTATATGCGAACATGCAAGCTATACTCCAGTCATTGCAAATACTTCCCTTAAACCGTAGGGCAAATTAAATCAGGTGGTAGAACTTTGTAATTGCATAAACTGCTTCGCTAGACCTCATTATTCTCTATGACTTCAAGCAGGTCAAATCAGTTTGCGTTATGTATTTTTCGCCCAACTTTCACCAACATAATCATGCATGTAGCTTGAAAATAAGTCTCGTTAAAGTTTATTCGTAATAACCGAGAAGTTAGCAATTTCGGCCGCGCTAGGTTATTAAGCGATGAAAGTTTACATGAAACGTCTCGCATGGCACATCATTATTTCGATACACTGCGAAACGAACTCGGTTACGATATATGTGTTCTTACTATGCTACATGCATGTGCGAAGCTAAAACTCCGAAGTAGGAATTTTTTAATGGATAATGGTTAAAAATAGCGTAGTTGGGTCCCATTTCAGAGGTGAGCTATCGGCAAACTGACGAGCCAAGCATAAGTGGTCGCTTTTTCGCCATTGAATCGAATTTAATCGAAACAATGTGTAAATGTTTTGCCTTTCTTCGAAAGATGTCAGAAAATATCTTTATCCACGGGAAGCGGAACGGTGTGTTTTACAAATGTTCGACTCCATTTAAAAATCTGTGATAGGGAATACTGATCCCGTCGTTAAGGCGATACCGGGGGAAAACCATGCACCCTGGATTTCCCCAGTTCTGGGTTCCAAATGGGACTCAGGACAGAGGTGTATATCATTTGACGCTCTCCCGGATTGTGGATAATAGCACGGTCACCCATATTGGGCGTTAGCTGTAAATGAGTCCCAGGCTTACTAAATAAGCAACTGCGAACAAGCAAAGCAGCGTCGAGGGTGCGGTAGGCTTAGGCCTCCTGACGTTTTCCTTAAAAATACATTAGGACTTGGCAAGTGTCGGTTGCCGACTACATAACATCACTGCCTTTGGCACTCCACAAGCACGGCAGGGATTGGTTGAAGATGCGAATGAGTCGGTCAAGTGATCACCGGTTCGTCTGGAATATTTTTGTGGCCTTCTGCATCGCGCATGACCCAACCACAGTACCGGTGTTGCAAGAATTTTATGGTTTAGCACACATATATGCATATGTACGGGATTCGATACAACGTTCGCCTGTCTTTTGCATGAGGTCCTTCATTTGTCATCTGTCTGATGGTAATATGTTCGTGAAACTTATTCGATTGCACTTGTCCATAGCTTGTGAACAGATGGAACCCATTACGGGATACGACATAAAACTATCTAAACAAACACCATTTAATTTCACATCTAATAAACCTGTCGACCACCAAAGTTATCCTTGTATCCAACAAGCTCAATCTAATGTGAAAACAAACTAGAAATTCCGTTACAATTTTTTCGCTCACGACTGCAGTTACATCATCCGAAATGAAAATAATTTTTTGTGTATGTCAAGTCACCAAAACCGGACACTTCTGATGATGAAGATAATGATAAAGATCTCATCGCTTCACCCAGGTGAAAAAAAATTCGACATGATTTGACCGTATATACGGACTGCCGTTGCTATATCACTATCAGATGATTACTGCCGAAGTGTGTACTATTACTGGTTGGGTTTTCGTGTTTCATGACCTTTTTAAGTGACATAACGATGGCTTTGGCAACGTCTTTTGCTTGATGCTCAGCAGACAGCTACGAAGACTCCTTCTCTCTCTCTCTCTCACACACACACAAACCCGGGCCGGAACTAGTGAGACGTTGTGATGGCAACTGACTTGGCCAGACCAATCAGATAAATGGTCCGTCACGCAACTAACGCAAAGTGAACACAAGACAAAGTGAACTTCGACTTTGTAAATGCGTAATTGCATCGCACACGGGAACCTTCATCTCTGTGAGAAGGAATCCTCATGTCATTTCCAGCGCCTGATAATCAGGAGCTTTGTGGTTGCTTGCATTGATTAAACAAAAGTGATGTCAGGTCCAGGTTAGTTATAAGCTGTTTGTTGACAGTTAGTACCTAGAACCATAGAATTAATACGTCTGTAACGATCCGGAGAGCATAACAGAAATCCATTTCCAGCAATGCGTCTAACAGTCGGCGCCGTGATCTAGATGCAAAATGACAATCTTGCTGGTCTCGGGCAGGTGCTGTGACTAGCTCCCGATCACTAAATTGTCATTTGTGACCTAGTTGGTTAAGATATGTACAAAAACACTTGGTTGACGATGGACATTCTTAATTCATATAAACGGAGTTCTATAACCCCCTTGACTTGGGTTGATCAAGATAACTCATAGTTCATTCGAAATCGCAATTGAGGTTGTTTGAGTCATGTGGAGTGGGGATGTATACCGGTGACAGTTCAGGTGAGGTGCTGAGTGACACTTACGGACGGCATTTTTACTAATTACTTTAAAGAGAATTCTGAAAAAAATCGTCCATGCAATTTCAACCCATTTTAACATTCATGAGTGTGTAAGATCGAACCCTTCAGTTATTCTTTTACAATTGTTGAACCCCAACTCGGCCCTGTTAATAATCCCTTGGAACAAACAAACATCTGACATGGAAACGGTCCAAAAAATAGAGTGAAATTTAAACACTTTTAAACCGACCTCATGATAATCTGGATAGCCATATTAGTTAACGTCAGTGCTCGGCTAGAGTATTAGATTAGGTCATAGTCACATCGCATTTTACAGTTTGTAGGAAGACAGACAAGCAAAACACTTCCGGTTGAGTGGACCATTTGACAGGATTAGCTGGAGCTCAGGTCGCGGAAACCAAAAAATAGCTATGCACGAAACCGCACCCGTGCAAAATGCTAGAGGGGTGGAAAGGTCTTTGCTAGTTCTGATATCAGTTATCGTCAAGGCTTTCTCACCCAGTCTATTTGAACATTTGGACACGTAGCCAGGAGAGCGAGAAGCTCGAAGCAGAGCAAGTTAGCAACAAACCATTTGTTCTCGTTTATACAGTTGTTGGTATTTGTCTGCGTCAGACAAACGCTCAGATAGATCCATAGACTCCCCTACATACAGGCACACAGACACAGATACAGAGATGAGCTCATAGATATATTCACCAGTAAAGGATCCGTATGCAATTTTGTAACCGAATTCAGTCTCATGTATCCATAACCCAATGGTTGTTTTTTAAGAACAGGTGGAGTGGGCAGCAGTTCAGGAATGGAGATTTAAGTGAAGAGTTTGCCATAGCAGGATGCATTTCAAAGATACGATTGCTCGCGCAGACTGAACTTACGGGGAATTCACAAAAGTGTGCTGTGTTGATTGATTGTCGCGTACCGGGAGCAGGCCATGGAGAAAACAAATCCATTCAGCAAGCATCCGGGTCTCTAGCATATGTTCAAACCCATCACTATTGTCAGTTACGAATGTTTTTTGTCTAAGTAAATATATCAGGGTACTATTGTGGTTCCTGGTTCCAAAAGTTTTTTTATGATACCGTCATGTTAGCTGTGTCGAACTCAACCAGTTCTCTGGTTCTCCCGTTCTCCATCCATCCCTATAGGACTTAGTTTGATCTTTATTTTCCGCAACACATGGAATATTGATTTAGTAAGTTAAGAAATAGCGTATGCTATCCAGATAGTCTCTTGTCAGAACATCTGTTGCTCGAATGTTCTTTTCTAGCCCTGATCACCTCCAACAGTGTGCGAGTTAAAGTCTTTTTACCGCCCGTATGGAGAACGGGGAAAGCAAAGTCTTATTCGATGTTCCATTGCTATCAATAGTGGCAATGACAACGACAATTTCCCTTATCAAGCGGACAGTCAAAAAATGGTTGTTTCTAAAACTCCATCTATATGTTTTGCATGAAATCAAATGCAGGCAAGGTCTCCGGAGAAAGTTATAATGTACAAGCGAATATCCGGACTGATGTGACCGAGCACAAATGACTGACCCTGTTGCTTAGAGATAATCATTCGCCCGATGATCAAGTTCAGGAAAAGTGAGGACTACAATATTACGGTTTCCAAAATAGTCCCAGATGCCATCAAGTGGACATGGTTTTTTTATTCGCAACAACAATGCTTTTGAACCGAACTCGTGGGCACAAATACTTCGTTACAAAATCTTCGACAAGGATCAGAAACGAACTGTGCAATGAAGAGGATCTAATTCCAAGATTATTGCCATATAGTTATTGTACTAAAAACAATGAGGTCGAAGGTTTTGTCAACCACCCAGAATTGGTTGATGAATAAGGTTTTTTGGTGACCCAGTGATCCGCTTACGCAATATTTCCATGTGCATTATGACTCAGCGAAAAATCACCGGAAAGTGGAGAACATTTTGTGTGCAAGATATAGGAGAGCATAGTTACTATGTGTGTCAAATTACCTCATGGTTACCTTACCGATAAGAACGAATGTGATTGATCGTTAGACCGAAATTGTGCGTCACCGGTGGAAAAGGGGACATTCATGTTGTCGTGGCACCTTTTGATGGGAAAATTTACCGGCACGTAATGACTCTCATCTGATGCGTGGAGGCGAATTGGTTTTGAAATCAGCCTGCAGTTCATATGGAGGTAAGTTAACTCAATCATTCATTCCATCTGCAAGCCGCTTACTCTGAGGATACCCCATTCAAATTAGTTAGCAGCTGATGTGCCTTTAATAGATCAAGGTTGAGAATAAATTTCATTCCATGGGCTGTTATGAAAACTCGCTCTCCAAATTGGACAGTGCCGTTTGGTGTGATGTGAATACAGATGAATGAATTGGCAACGTTTGTTTTTGTCAAACAAACGCGTACCGGTAATAGTAACCATTTCGTAGTTGATATAAGTCGAGTTGGCCTTCGCAGATCGTCTTAATAATGTATAAATAAGGCCTGTGTACTTTGACTTTCGCGTCTGGTTTTCAACCTCTACTCATCGTTCTCAAATCCACCGACAATCAGCCGATTAAACCGGAGAACGAAAGACTTCGAAATATTAAGCAAATTTTTGAATGTTTGTTCCCAAACAAACATTTTTATGACCCCACTTTCTGGAGGGAAAGAATCGGAAATACAGTGTGGAAAGCAGACTAAAACAATAGATATCGGTGGATTTAAACTGTGATTCTTTTAGGTAAATTTTGCACATCATCTGGACATTCCACTGAACAGTTCTTGATGATGAACTTGAAGGTTTATTCTACTTCGTTGAGCAAAAGGCTGTACGGTGGTAAGTACCTTACTAAATTTTGGCTTGAGAGGAGCTCTATTAGCTTGTTAATGAGTCGTCGGAATATTCGAGGAGTACTTCCGTGCTTCACGGAATTCTAACAGTCCGATTTAGCAACAGAACGGCAAATTTTAATATTGTATCCCAGGATTTGAGGAAAACAACTAAGACTATCTCTATTCCGAGCAATATGTCTTCGTTAGACTTTGTCTGATTACCCTTTTTAGTTTGCTTAAATCAACCACGTCAATCAGTGCTTCAGTATTCATAGTGTTCTCTATAATAAATTGATTTTCCCTTGTTGGTTAAGCCGCCACTGTTGGGAGGTTGCCACTTACCAATGAGAAATCGTATCGACTCACTTTTTGGTGTCCTTACAATCGAATTTATTCAATAACTGCTAGATCCTGATAGTTTGAAAAGGTTCAGCAGTGCACCCGTAGGCCACGGACTCCCTCTCTGAAAACCTTAAAGTATCCATTGTTGACCCTATACAAGTACAATTCGGGTCGTTTTCAAGTACCGTAATGCTTGGAATGTTGAAATATCATGAGTGGAGCCTAAAATGCACGTAGAACAATGTGGTCACCTACTTCGTTGCTCAGCTTTCTTCCCGAGTGTTTACGAAATTGTCGAAATAAAATGTGAACACATATTGCTGACTCAGAATTATCAATGCACGACAGTGGCTATTTCAACCAATAACCCACATGACGGCAGTACAGACATCTGTTTTCTGTGTGCTACACCTCGGTTGTCTTCAGTCGATCTCAGTTTGCTCAGTTATTTCTTCGCCTGTGTACACCAATTGGAGCTGACTATTTTCTGGTCCGATACTACTGACATCGGAATTGGTATCATTCTACATTTCCCGTGTACACTTATTCAGAGTCCTAGTAAACTGGAGACTTCATACCGTGTTCTACGTAGCTGCAAATGAGCGTGGAGCATTCCACCAAAAAGATCGCAGTGAACATCCTGATGTTGATCGGTTATCCCCTTAGTAAATTTCATGTAGATAAGCAGAATTTCGGAACACTGTGCATGGGATTGATCAGGCAGTCTTTAATAGAGTCGTGTACAGTCATTTAGCACTTGAGTCAGATAAGTCGTTGTTTGACTGAGTTCTAAACGTCCAAGGGTCACTCGGTTTTTCTGTTCTGAAAGATAACAAGCACTGACAAAAATGGCTTGATGTTTTGCAAATTGGATGTGATGACATACTTGTCATTATATTTCCCTTAATTCGTCCAGTGCCCGTTGCCATGGTAAGCGTTATTATCCTTGAACTGTAACATACGAAACTGACAAAACGACAATGTGCATTCAGCTTCGAACCGTGGACAATATATTGTCTACTAACATGAACTGAAACAGTATGGATTAGTTCCTAGCGTGTTTGTGTTTGGCTTTCTCTCCATGTAACGGCATTGTTCAAGTCACCGTGAATATGATTCACCCCTCGTCTAAAACAGTTTCTGGTTACTGTCTCATCAATAATAACTTGTTGTGTCAACCTTCGGGAGCAAGTGAAAGTGAAGCTGCAAATAAGCCGGTTGGCGCCGTCGGATAAAACAAGATTTAAACGCAACGATATGCGTGCAGTTACCCAGGGAATGTTGTTAGCAAACTGGACCAGTCATTGTTCTCTCCCAGCGTTAACCCTGAATAATGGACCGGCGATGAACGTGAAGTGGTGGCAATTCTGAGCTTAAAGTACGTCCATCCTCGGTGGCTGACAGGATCAGAAAGCTTGAAATCCGCTTCAGCTTCCACTGTAACTATGCCCCTATTGAAAAGTAAACAAGTGTGGATGAGCATTGCCTGAACGACCAAACGATAATGATTAGGAAGAAAGCACTAAAAAGACCGAAGTCAAATAGACCCTAATCAGTTTACCTGTACTTGGAAGAAACTATCCGATCTCATCCGGAAGTGAAAATTATCCTTTTATTATCACACCATAGGTGAGTAAAGTTCATATATATGCAATCCAACTGCAACTCTTTGATTTGTTACATAAGGCATTTGTGCCTGTTGATGCCTAGTTGTATCGATTTGCTAGATATTTTCAAAATAGACAACAACCGAGGGCGTCCACATTTATAACGACAACTGAAGCCTAATGGAGACCAAAAAGTGACCCAAAATGGGTAATAATAGTTTTGTTCTAATCATGCAAAATACCTTGTTTCAAATATGCCGAATCTAACAGACTGCCTGAGTTCCTCCTCCAAAATGCAGTCAACCTGGGATCACCCTGTTATGAGTGAAGTGGGCTGATCAGTTTGAACGACAAATAATCGGGAATTCGAAGAAACATATTCAGTCATTCACTAAGAGGAATCGTGAACAAACGTGACGAAATTGAAAGATGGAGTAGGCAATATGGTGGAACACCCATTGGTCTCATCTAAAAGACTACTGTTTCAGTCAGTCAGCGTGCATCTATTACGATTCGCCTCCGCTGGTATTCCACGTGTGAGTTGATCTAGCTAGAAAATAAAAGCACATAGATACAACACGCTTCCAACAAATTATAAAGCCAAAATGCGTGCAAACAGACAGTTAGACATGGTTATCTTGAATGACGAAATTCATGTTATTTCCTTCTTGTGCTCCAAGGGTCTGATGGACAGTGACGACGGACAATTATTCTTATGCTCATATTTCAGCCGAATACCACCGAACTTGGGTGCGCGGTAAGAAACTGGACTTTGTTGTCGTCAAGAGAACAAAAAATGGAAGTAAACAAAATAAACAACACATTCAATCGTCTATTTCTTGTCGTCTCTTATCAGCACCAAATGTGGTCAGAAATTTCTTGTCATTCGTGTTTGTGTGTAATTGGGTGGAAGAGACATGACCGAACTTCCTTCGTTGCCTCCCTATCACCTTCTGACTGTCCACTCTGCACTCGTGTTAGATATGGACCAGCGAGTGTTGTCGCTTGGCCGATTCGCGATGCTCAAATAGAATTAGAAAACGACAGCAAAAGAGACGGCAACTCAGTTGGATCGATTATGATTTCCGGTTGGACACATTCACAGAATTCGAATAAACAACCCCCTCGGAAATGACCAACGACGGTCAGATAAGAGAATTGAAAAAACGGGGGCTTTATTGAAAGAAGTGTGTTTGTGGCTAGATGAACAGAGATTCACGTGGGGACATAAGTTAAAAGTAAGGGTTATCCGGATCTGCTGAAGTCGGAGTTTCTGCCAGGCATGATTTTTGTTTGAAATTGTTTGGCGGATAGAATTATCCGTGGAAAATCCGATTAGACACACTTTAACCAAGAAGTCAAACATATTGAATTTTTTTGTGAATAGTCACCCGACTTATGGGACAAAATATAAGCTGCACATTTTGAGTACGTGACAAAGAGTTTAGCTGAACTACCCAACTATTGCTTCGATCGTGGTCTAGACAATATATGATTCGGACAACTATGGCACTCTTCAACATAATTAGGATATTTAGTAGGAGATTAAAAAGTTCAATAGCCATCTGTTTCTTTTTAATAACCTACTGTCATGTCTAGACCATCTTTGGTGATGAATTCTACACTATCTGCGAGGATTACACTGGAAATCTATCTATTGCTTCACGTTCAGTGGCCGCAAATAGACATGCCCGAATAACTTTTATTCCACTCAAAGGCGGTGATTAGGACAATGCCTTTAAAATTAATTTCACCATAAGAGCGGTACAAAATAGTGATTCAAAGTTGTCAGTCAAAACTTGGCGAACAAGGTCGTTTTCAGTAATTCGTACTCATGTCATTACATCACAATGCATCAGAAAGAATTTTAGGGGGGGGACTAGATTAGGGAAATAAAAAAAATGGGTAGGGAAGGGATTTGTGGTGTTTTAGATGTATAACCCTAATCCAATACCTCGTAAAATGCTTTCTTATATATTGTGATGCGATTACAGGAACACGAATTGTTGTTAAGAACAATGGTGTTATTAATCTACCATCGTCCTTCTTCCATTTGGTGTGTGGCAAATGCGTGATATTTTGAGGAAGAAACCGCCACCTCAGAAGGGCCAGAGGATGAAAGGAAAGGAGGACGTTGGAATTGCTGGCCGTTTCGTCCTACTTCTACGGTGCTAATGGCCTGGCCCCTGGATTGACAAATAGAGGTATTGGCAACGACCTTTTTCTAGTCCAGGGATAGGAAAAATAATCATAGGGCTTCAAGCAAATCTCCTTCCGTTCGTTGAACTTCTGCTGCTGTGCAACTCAAAGCTAACGTGAATGACAGTGGGAGACCACAGTGCACACTCATCACCCCTGTGAAACCATTCTGTGCGGCAATAAACTGTCTAGCCTGAAAGGCTAAAATGGAATGAAGAAGGTCCACTGGTCCCTGTTATTTAAGGTAAAAACAGTGCATTTTATTTGACCAACAGGAAACGGAATAGTGACCCAACATTTGATGACAGGATACATACCCTTGACACCCTTGCTCATTCATCACAGTTTTGAGGTTTGAGCACCAACGATGGTGGCATATGATCACGTGATTTATCTCGATTATTGGGGATGAAAAAATCGACAGAATAAGATGTTAACAGAATCACTTCACTAAGCTTACCGTTGCTTTCTTTAGTAAAAATGCACCTGTAGAACAGTAGTTTCGAATACACATGCGTTAATAACTGTTGGTCCCGGTTTCCTTGAAAGTAACGGCGATCGTGTAGGATAACTTCCATTCTGGTTGTTTGTCAGTTATGCTGCATCATATCTCACTCCGGTCACACTTGTCCTCCTTATGCGTCCAGCTTCAAATCGAATGTCATTAATCAATCAATTTTCACAGCATAATCTTTTTAGCTAAGTGGGCAGTCTGATTCCCCTACCGGGGCAACGTCAAGATGACTGAGTTTTACTACTTCTGGAGCAAAAAGGAAGTACAACCAGATCGGAAAAGTATCACTTGGTTCTGAACAGTAATTGTTTATGGTTTTGCTCCAACCATAAAATAAGTTGAGTTGTGTGGTTTCTATAAAACGAAAAACTGCCCTACACCACATCCATCAATCCGAGTGAAGAATTCTTCAGCTGACTTTACCAATTAAACAGAGTTATCGCATATGTATCTGAGTAAAAGCAAAAGAAATTCCATTTGCCCAACAAATCTATTTGCCTGTTGCTGAGAGTAACAGGCGCCTCCGGTTTTCAGCCTTCTAGGTTGTTGATTTAGTGTTTCCCAGGATTATATATCTGTAAGGCATAGATTTTAACTTCCGTCTATAGGTTTTTGGCATCCGGTCACGTATTTTTGTGCCTACTCTCATGTTTTTTGGTCTTCATGCATCACGGCACTTGAAATTGCCGAACTGAGGTGTGGGAACATGCAGCGACAAAAATGTTTGTTCTCGGCGCTTCACAAATGGCCCCGTAGCAGATCCCGTGGATGTTGGAATCGTGGAAATAAAAAAACAGGGAAATTTGGGTGGTGATTACATCAAATAGTATCCAAACTAACGAGCAGTTTTGATCCACATTGCGGTAGGCAATTTGCTGTACGGGAAAAATAATCGTCCCGGAACATGAATTGTGCTTTTGTTCGGTCAGCGAGTGATACTTTAATGTTTTCAAAAAGAGACTGCAGGACTCATGGGTGTAATGTTCCGTCTTTTTAGTCTCTCAGGGTCTGGAAACCATTAACTTTTTATGCGGTCGGAGTGATGGATGAACCAATGGGTCCTTACTTTTTATTGCTAGTTTGATACCTGCTAATATAGGCGTCTTTATCAATGAGACATCGTGACCATTTACTATTTGACAATCTGTTCATTATGGAAAACTGGACAAACATCAGACTCCTGAACGGAGCATGGTGGATGACTGTTCTGAGTGATTTTGTTCAGATAATTTCATTTAGTTAATGCAGTGATCCATAGACGAGTTAGAGCATGTACTCAAGAGACTGGATACTTACCGTCATACAACCCTTTTTCTATCCAATAGAAGTAGCTTCCAACAAAATCAAGTTTATTATCAAGATCTGTCCAGCGGAATCAGAAGCGAGTTGTGAATTTTACCCGGCGGAATGTGTTATCAGTAGTTGAAATCGTTAAACCGAATTCGATCCGAAGCAATAACACGCGACTACTAACTGTCAATGGGACCTGGAATGGGCATGACCCAAACGGTCCGAAGTAAAACGACGGGAAAATCATGAAAGTGGAAAACGCATTCGGGTTTGTCTAAAAATCATGTATTTCTGTACACTCATCTCGATAAGATTATCATTAGCGTGCTCAAAGTCTGCCGTCAGACGGACCACTCCGGTTGCTCGCGTTGCGAAATCAACCATCTCTATTTCAAATGGCTATAGTCCCCGAAGGTTTGTAAATACTACGGTTCAGTGACTGCCTTCGGGATAATACCAGACATGGACGAACCTCACATCAAGTTTAGCCTTAAATTTGGAGAGGACTAGACTCGAGTTCCACTCTTGTCAGAATTTGCTGATGGCACCTTCAAGCCACCTTCAAACCCAGACCCACCAACTGTTATTCCTGTGTGCTACGCATGCACCACCATCTTCTGTCCGGAAGTCCTAGTTACGCTAGTTCAAATGTCGGCCACAGTGACATTCAGCAATAGTGGACAATTTCGACGGGAAACATGGCAAATGTCCCGTAAACTGCATTTGAATAACTAATGTCAAACCAAGTCTTCCTCACAGTTGGTGTTCCCATTAGCCTGCTTCGCTTTTGATATTGGTAAGTATTTCACAGTCATTGAACAACTGACGTTCTAATCATAACGATAACCATAGCATACGAGTCAAGTTCTATCCCCGGCAATCATGTGAGTAATATTTCGTTTGGTGTCGGTCTAGGTGACAGTACTTGGATATGGATCGAAGATATGTGATACCCGGTACAGTCGGACTAACTTTTAGATGAACTTTGACCGAACTCACTTCAGGTTGTTGACTAGATCATTTTTGTGTTTCCAGGCTGATGGAGTAGCTGGGTGCTTTGAAGAATCAGAAATCTACGTCCGGAAATCTGCTCGCCTAGCCAAGCAGGGCCGAAATGAGTCGAAATGGGGGGTTTGGCTAGAGAACAAAGCATAAAAGCAGTGTCCACCGGGGAGTCAAACCATTTTACTTGAAGTTACTTCTTCGCCTACCCTAGGGAGGTCCTCTGGCATATGATTCGGACCGTTATGTTCAGCTAGCACAACCGAGATGGAAAACAGGTTAACCAGTCATTCTACCCTTGACCGATTGCAAAATTCCTGTACGGTTTAATTCGAGTCACTTGTTACGTAACTGGCTCGATTGTTGTTATTTTAATGACGTAAGTATCCAACTCGCTTGCACTTGGTGCCTCATTGGACCGCCCCGTAAAAGCGATATGAAGTGACCATGGTGTCATGAGGTCACGACAAATGAAACAGTTTGTTTGAAGGGGTATCGTGGAATTCTTCTCGACTGAAAAGAGCTTGCCTTAATTTATAAGGGGAATTTAGTTTGTACAACAATTGGTTGTGATTTAATTGCCTTTGTCAGGTGAAATGGAGAGCAAGTGATTGAAGGGCACTAGAACGAAACCCGCCTGGCCGAATAACGAGATTGAAAGGAATCACTTAAACGTCCCCATAACAGAAGGACGAGAAACAGACAAGAACCAGGCTAAACCTGAGTAATATGATCGATCGATCGATCCGTTGTCGATTGTGGAGTTGACAGAAATATGACAATTGCGTGAAGAACGAGACTCATGGACTGACAATGGCCCAGTGTTTGCCAGTTTCACTAGGCGGCGACTGATATAAGTACTCCATTTGTTCGAAAAATGCAGCTTGTGCTAAACAATTTCGCAAACCTTCAAGTCGTCCAGGATGATCTATAACGTCTTTAGTATTGCTAAGTCGGTACATAGTTCAATAATCATTAGTCGTTGAGAGTAAAATGTAAAAATCATTGACTATGATGGGATTCGAACCGTTTGAATCGGAGGCAGCACTTAGTGACCGTGCCCTACCGGCCTAGACGTGGGGTTAATTCGAAAGGTTCTTAGAAATTTCGCTTTAGAACCACTAGTTATCAACAAAAATGACGCAAGCACACGACATCTATCACAGGGTGAGCTGTCGTATCGTAGGACATATCAATAAGGTTTCCGAGTGTATAAATCAGTACTAATCAGTGTGAATTCACAGTCAGTTAATTTGTTGAGTGCTTGTTCAAACTTTTTAAAAAATGTGTAAATTTTCGAAGGTTCAAAACTGCGGAAGTTGCACAACAAGAAAGAAGTATCATCCCGATCGCATCCACTGTGCACACCTAAGCGATTGATAGGCATGACACCTCCGGGGTGATAAACTAGATGAGCACTGGGTTTAAAAAAGTAATTTCCGTATATGGTGATGAGAGTACAAGTGGTACCATGATTCCCGGAGTATACCAACGACTATGATGTGCTCCGTGACCAAAAGAACCACAGATGCTGCGGGCGAGTGAGGCGGCATTCACAAGTCCACTGACGGGACGATGCGACCTCCATAAATGTGATCCGCTTCAACATGTTTGTTCTACATTAAATATGGCCAGTATGTAGAAGATCCTGTACCCGGATGACTAGCAACATTTAACGTGCACGATGAAACCAGTAAAACCAGTTCAAATGGAAAATCAAACTTCAGGGACCAAAGAGTGCGTTGACTTTCAACGTACCTGGCATCAAAACGGGAATATTTAATCAGAATTACTCGTAGCCTTAAGTCATCCTGAATCTGTAACTCGGTCGTGCACTTCGACACCTTTACAGCGGATCCAGTTCTGATTGATGGTAAAATTACATCAGTCTGAATCGATTGTTTCCGACTAATTCTCACGTAGAATAGACGCGGTCAGTTTTGTTGTAAGAAATATGCGTAACTTGTCTGAGAGGAAAATCGTTGTCAATGGGCTGCATCAGCGGCGTGATTGTCGACCCTGTTTGTGTGAATTTCCCGGTTTATGGAATGGGCGGGAAGCTCACAAATTCTATTTATTTGGGGATTATATCAAAAGTAGTGTAATAAAGTTACTCTATCTCATAAGACCTGGGTAGAGTACATCTGATCACAAGTTGCAAAGCAATACACTTCTCATCGTTAGGATGCTCACATTTGCCAATTAAGACCTATGCCAACGGGAATTCGATAAGCCAAATGAATGACATCCTCTAATATTTTTCGTAAAATTCTGTACTAATGCGGGGAATAGCATGAAGTTTGTCCCCACTGACCCAACGGATACTTGAATGAAGTGAAGAAACCTTGCGCTTCGGAAAGGTGTTTGTGGGTAAGATCATAGGGCCACGTGAATAACAATTTGCCAGAAATAACTAGTATTCTGGTGCATGTTCGTGAGTTCAGGTTGCGTGCTACTCTAGTCAAAGATGTAATTTTATCCAGTGATTTATTAATCGCCCGTACATACTCCCACTTAACATTGCATCTTGACATTAGACTTCTTTTTCAACTGCTTTTGTTCCACGTGAAAATAGGATGCACTGTCATATATTTGCTCGACGCTCCGCTGCAAGCCATAATTGACTCCAAAATGGTAGTCAAGTACAATTATCCTCCATACATATCCGGACCAGATGACATAAGAAATTCGTGGGAAAGTCGACGTGAAGCCAATCTTATGACATTGAGAAGATTCACAGGAAGATTGTCCCGTTTCCTGCCTACCAAAGTATCGACCACGTGGTCTGGAAGAAAATAATGAATTCAGGTCACCAATACTACTCTTCACTAATGACATTTGGTCGATCATCTGTTCGGATATGTTAATCTGAACAAATTAAACAAAACTTCTGCAGTCATGATTATGGAACAAAACATGGCGAGAGCGAGGTGTTTGTAGATATAAAATCTTTTTCATCGAACATGATCACTTTTTCCCCAAACCTCATACCCCAAGAATAAGGAACCTTGCGGAAGGAAAATGGAGAACATTCCAAAGAGAGATTTATTCACCAGATCACCGGAAATTGGCAGCAAAAACAGTGCTGGTCTGTCATTGCACAGGATTTATGTATCCCTAGTTCTATTCTACAATGTAGTCCCCACGCAGCAGCCTAATTTGCATTTTGAGCGGGTCCCGTAACCCGATGCGCTTGCTTGTCAGATGAACCGAGTGAGACGCGCGATGTTAAGCGATGGTGAGCATTCTCATGCAGCTGGTTGATTGGAGCACAACGGAACCTTGTTCGTAACTCAAAGTAGGACTTCAAATGAAATATGGTTCTAATCTTGAAAGTCAAGTTGGTCTTTTACCTTCGTGAATCACAAAACCACTGAATATCATCCTTATTTGTAGGTGTGATCAAGTCTTGTTGGCCTACAAATTCGCTGATTCGCACTGGACCAACTATTAAATCATTCGCACAGACACCAGGTGTTGATCGTGATTATGTTATTTTTGAGATCAAGTTTATTAGTTCCCCAGCACTATTGTCATTTGGATTCAGACAGTTTGATACATAATATTTTGCCATAGTTCACACCTTGAAATGACTCAGAAGGACGCCCGGGTACCCGTATTCTTGTTTTCTTCTAATAGTGTATATGTATATATGTATGTGTGTCTCTACACGAGTGCAAGCGCGCTGTTTCGGATCATGACCTATCGTCACGAGCAAGTTCCGACCGGAAGGAAGAACACTATTTGAGCAATCGGACGATTGGGTGTTTTGTTGCTGTTGAAGTGTACACTGAGGTCACGGTTTAATAGTTTTCTTCAATTAGTTCATCGGAAATAAAGCAGGCCCTCAGTATGTAGCTCAGTTTTTGTAATTTCGTCTTTGAAGATTCTCAGTTTGGCCGTTTTAATTGTGTCCGGACGGTATGAGTTCACGTCAAATTCAGTTATACCGTGATTAGCTACATGCACTCAGAGTGCGATAGTCGAAGAACATGGAAGGCTCATTTGATCGACTGTTCTTGTCTTGGTCAAAAAGTACGACACAAATGGACATCCATCAAATTGCGTGCACTCCCGTGGCTTACGCTGCTAGTACTGTGTTTGTAATCGGAACAGGTGAAGTGGTGACTGTGGAACACTGCAGATGTTCGTACGTCTGATAGCTTCAATCCCACTAGAACTGACCCAGAGACCGGATGAATAGAAGCTGGTGTGATAATCAGTTTGTATGCGTACTCATAACGGTCTCAAGCCAACAGAATCGTGACGTCTCAGCCTAATGGTCGCGAGTCGGAATCCTCCCATCGCCGGTCAATTTCGCAGCTTACCAACTTTCTGTTGACCGTGCACTTTCGTCTCATAAACAAAGGAATAGTTTAAAAAGTAAGGTGACAAAAAACGTGTCCCAGTCACTCCGAGTACTAACAACACCTAAAATTGTAGAAACAATGACTTGCAAATATAGGTAATATAGTAGCACAGCATGTATAATCACATCATCGAAAACCAAATGACGGAGAGCGAGGAAGAACTAACAACTGAGTTGTTTCGGAGGTCCTTCCGAAGAGAATGCAACTATGCCCTTCGAGACTAACGACTTACCCGTCAGATGCGTTTTTAGCTGGAAACGATTGTAATATGTCGCGGAATAAAACATGCTGTTCTAGAGGGGGGGAAACCGTTATTCCTAAAACTACGCTTGAGTCCGCAGTGGAATTCCAGTCTAGTGGTCTGACAAGAAATAAGTGAACCGAGTTTCATGACTCTTTTTTTGAACATTCGCACCAAATCACAGTAAAGTGGCCATGCGTCACAAGTCAAGATTTTTATTTCATTTTATACATGATTCATTCAACCCGTATTTAGTGGGGTCGTTGTCCAAGACGTGATTCATATTTCGTTAATGATTACGCTATTTTGTACTTTAACTCACAACCAGTTCTCCCGTTTTGAGTGACGACTATTCCTCGGCGAAGACCAACTAAAACATTTCACGGTTCACATTTTTGTTCGATTCAATCAGTTCGATTTGCATCGCACGGCTTGGTGATAATCTTCCATGGGTGTAAGCCCTTTCGATGTTGAGCAGTCGTACGTTTGGATGAACTTCAACAACCAGCTTATATGTCGAATCCACTTTTCGACTCGCTGTAAGATCAGATAAAAATCAAACACTTGCTTCCCATGAATGAGCCGTTGGTCGTGAAACCGTTGTCCCTTCGGATCGTTTTTCCGTACAAGTGCTGTTTTCATATTGACCAGCCGGTCACATACGACAAATAATCATAGTGCAACACTGTAAAACTGATTGACTGGACGGGAAAAGTAAACGGTAAATTAGACACACTAGTTTGACAAATTAGGAGATTTTACCGTTCCGTTGTTCATCCAACACACCGTTGCCCCACCACCTCCTGTGTCAGTTGTTTCTTGCACTGCCGCGGATACGCTTGCTGACGACGATCTAAATCAGACGGACATTTTATCGTCACTCGGATGGAATTGATTTGCTTGTTGATACACGTTGATACATCGGACCAGTGTTGTTGTTGTTGTCGTCGTCGTTCAGCCGATTACAAAGTACAACACTGTCTAGACATACCGCGAATGAAATAGACGGTCAGTCCGAGTTGAAGTGGATTAATTTAGGCAAAAATTACGAACAACCCACTCCTCGATGCTAAATGGTTTTTATAACACAGAACCCGCTAATACTTCGAACACAAATCGAGCGTAAGAACTGATTCATTTGTACTATGATTGGAGAGGATATACGGTTGGCCAAGAGAATTTCATTCGTCAAGTCCTATGAGGCATCAAAAAAGGAAGTTATTCAATTCGTCTGACTAACTCTGTCTCATCAAGGTCGTTTGTTTACAGTCAAAACTATTATGGTGTTCAAGAAGAACCCAACTTTCAAATAAAACTAAAATATTCAGTTTACACTTTGTTTCTCTTGAATTTTGTGACTTGTTCGGCTCTAAGCTTGTACTTTTCCTCCAGCTTCATTAAAATCGGACGATTGGTTCGCACTATACAAATGCACAAATTTCGTTCGTGGCCAAGACGACGAGGTGATTGCGCAGATCCCAACGAAAAGAAAAAAAAATGACGAAGCTCATTTCGATGCCGTTTGAGTGCTCAGAATAGGGCATCTATACTACGAAGATATATTTGCCATGATTTGTGAACTAGCAAAGGTGTATTCATCCACGGCCTAAAAGAGTCATTTTAAAATTAAGGAATGGTTTATAAAATATAAACAATCGATTGAAATGACAATATTTCCCGATATTATGTTGCTTTGCCGCTGCTTGATGGCTTGACCAATACCAAAGTTAATGTGTTGTAATGACTGAAACAAAATGCACGTGTAGTCAACCGACCAATGAGAACCATCGTGACTGGCACTCGTTAAGCTCAAATAGGCCTCGAATATCACTGAAAAGGAATGTGTTCGACCATTCCGGATTTTTGCAGTTTCCTGTGTAAGCGCAGGATTCGCAAATAAAGCGCAACTTGTTTTTTATCTGCTTTGGGCAGGCACTTCATTACTGCAATTCAGTAATCACAACTTCAAGTACAAATGCCGTGGTGGTGCTCATCATTTATTCTCAAAACATGGTTTGCCAGCCAGTGGAATTGGATGTAAAACGGATGGACTATTGCCGATTCGCATCAGATTGAGTACACTGCTAATCAGGTACTGCCGATTTTGAAACGAAAGAATATTTTATTTGTTATTTCATCATTGAAATCTTGTTGATTATCTAGAATGTAGTGAATTCAAAAGGACGTTTCTAGTTGCACAGCACTGTACTTCGTTGATTCTGATATCCCTCTCGGAATTTAGACAGCATTAAAATGGTTTCTTATGATGCGCCTTACCGGCCTGTAAAAGCCTAGAGCCATAGAGATTTAGCCGTTCTGAACATGTGAATTTTATCATCTTCCTACTGTTGGGCAAATGGAGAGAGGGACCGATTGGATAGGTTAGGTTACCGACTAAATTACGGACTAGTTGCCATAACCACGAAAAACCAAGCTCTACAATGCTTCACATGACGTCAAATTCTGCTCGGCTCATTATCCGAACCAACGACAAGTAATGCCACCTCACAGATCGCACCTACTTCGTCTACTAACATTAATTTAAGCTTAGGAAGAGTTCATTCTTTATTTCTCGCATTTATTTAGTTACATTTTCAATGAATTCCGTAAGTGCAATTGTGTAATTACTCATCGTTACTGTGTCTTGACACACGACTTCGTCCTAATCTATTTCACTTACCATTCTCGGCAATGGTGTTCATCAGTTGAATGCTATCGCTCATGGTGGTACCGCATTTCTGCTCTAGGGTGTATATGGTCTACAATGTGAACCATGCACTACTCCCCAATCTGTGAGTGAAGTGAACCCGAACGCAAACCGAATTGTCATCCCATTGTCACCAGACGTCACGGAAGTCATTTCCTATTGCCACATCAACATTTCCGTTTAATCCGATGGACTGATCAAATGCACCAACACAAAAGTATACGAACCAAGTGGTGTCGGCGTAAATTCTCATTGTTCTTCTCGTGAGCTGTACTCATTGTTTCTTAGATGTAAAAATGCCGATGATTACCCGTGTAGCACTCATAAGTTGGGAGTACTGCAAACATGAATACGGTGATTGCGATTGATATTCTGTATGTGATAGCCAACAAAGGTCACGAGATGACTGAAGATTCTAGATACTTTATAAAATTAAACCTTTTCCAGTTTATTCCAAGTCGTTATTTGCACTAATAGTCACGACAGATTCAAACGAAAAAATGACCAGAACAGTTAGGTGACAATGTATTTTTTGTACTGCACATCTTGTGATGCCATTCCGGCATGTGCACATTATCGTCAGAAGCGTCAAGTGACGAAGGGGACGCGGTGACTTTGGATTAGATTTGAGCCTATGTGTATGGGTTTCATCTGTTTTATTATCGTGTGTTATACCAATTGGCCTAGACACCGAGTTATACCAAAGTAATCTGGAAACTCCAAACATTGCTCATATGGTTTCAAATGTAGTGACACAATCACCGATATACTGGACATATTCTATACAGTATGCCCCCTCTTAGAACCAGTTCTTCAAAAGAACCTCGCTACCACTAAAGCCCCAGTTTAAGGGCACAAATACGGAATAGAATAGAAAAATCTGATGGAATTCAGAGTCATAAGGATGCTTCAATTTGGTCAGGACCAATTACCTTGGTCCCACCAGACAAATGAAGGAGGTTGCGTGAAAAGTAACCAGTAGTATGTATTTTTCTTCTCAGTAGAATATTTTGCATAAGGATAGATGAACTAAATTGCCCCGGAAGCACACGATCGGTTTCGCGGTTCTTGTCACTCTTCAGATATGCATACCCGCTATTCTTCTGTCTAACCAGTCCTATACTAGTGCACTCCTTTCTTAGTTTCTTACTAGAATCTCATTTGAATCGTTAGGAGTGTGAATGAATGATAAGTCGGTTTAAGAACCACAGTGGTTCGTGGGACGATTTTCGTCGGTCAGACAAGGCTAATCTTCAGAAAGGGGGCACAAGGTCCGAAAGTATCGCGTTTTCGTCTCATCCACGCTCGTAACATGAGATTCTAGTGAGAATAGTATGTGCTATTCACAAATGACTAAGGACTGCATTTTTTAGTTTGTCATTTAGTCTAGTCCTCAGTATCATTTCTGTGAGCTTAACGGGGAAACAGTTTGTTGTTTTTTACGGTCTGGTGGGAACCAGATTGAAAATGTGAAGCCAAGAAATGGACAAAAACCATGGTCCGCTTTTGTCAATCACACCGCAACGGCAAGGAAGGACGAGAATAGCTGTGTTGAAGGTCAGAAAAGATTGAAGTTTATCAGTTAATTTCTTTTATTGCACGGGCTGAATATGAGTGCCTCAAGGCCACTAAGACCTTCCACATCAAGAGACCAGAAACCATGAATTTGAAAACTGGGAAAGGAAACAATCACACTCGATTAGGCCTGTTAACAAGTTAAACTACCAAAAATTTTCGTCTGCCATCAATATCAGTCTGCCAGGAAAATGTAACTAGCACTGTTTAGCATAATCAGGGCAGTCTCATCTCGCTGAAGGTTATCAGAAAGTTATATCATGTTGGTTTTATCACACAATCAAATATGCCACCCTATGAAGCACTCCTCGTCAACAGAATGCCTAGACGACAAGTTTTTATTGGCGCGAATCCCTAGAGCACCATAGTTTTCGATAGAAAACATCTCTAACGAACAGCCGACATAATGATACATATGACCAGGAAGAGTTATGGTAGCCTTGCCGTATTGCGCTGCTCACAATCAGAATAAAATAAAACTATCGGACACATCCACTGGTATTAACGTATGTGTCTCCGTTACAGAACTCTGTGCAGTGGTGGCTGACAACCGAACGCGCCATCGACTCCGTAACTAAGAATATACACTGGCTGGAAACTCCACCTTAAATGATTGGGAAACGTGTTGCTCTGTGTTTGATACAACTAGCGGGTTTCGACTTGTCAATAATTGTCCAGTTTTACTATTTACTACAGTTCATGGCACATGCAACTTCCGCTCCCACTAGTATGGATGAGAGGATTGCCTTCATTGTACATCGAAAGGTTGCCTTTAGTGATTCGCCACGAGCGGCAAAACTTTTCTGTTGAGAATCGATAGAGGAGGTTTTCCAGCCTAGGCTCGAATTTGTGGTCGGCAATGAGTAGGCAATTTTGTTGTTTCAGGTTTGGATACATATTGCCCAGAATGGTACGTTGTCATTTAGAATAGGAATGCTTTAGCCGTACAACGAGTGATTCGTACCAAATACTTGTTATGTTTTTAAGAAAGTGGAGAGTTCTTGTAAATCCAACTTCCGCTAAAACAATATTATGAACTAGAACGATGGGTCGATTTGAAACAACGTTTACTGAGTCGAAATATTCGCCCGTGTAAACGTGACGAACATTGCATTGGTGTTGCCAGAGGTTGGTTGCTGTGTTAATCTCACGGTAGAATAGGACAAACCGTGACTTTACTCAGTGGATGATCTCTTACGCTACAACACGTATAACCGTGTCCGATGAACAGATTGCAATATAAGTGTTGCTACTTCAAACCGATATCTTTCCCGTCTGTTCACATTTCGAGTGCGACAGACACTTGCTATTTGGTCACCAAGGCTGTACATGCTCATCATCTGTTTGACATTCTCATCAGCGCTGGAGCGTAAAAATGGTTATCCATTCGAGACTTAGGTACCAATCTCAACATCAGCTCACCAATTACTAGCAGACTCATCATGCGCCCTTCGATTTGGTGCACGCGGAACCCATCGAGTTCGCTTGGATTCAGTTGAATGTGGCAGTTCTGATAGTACGGCCTGTACGAGATGATTTCCCTCCATCGGGAATGGATGACGCAATCAACGGCACGTCCTTGCTGGAAAATGTCATAACGGCCCTTGACTTCCCGTGCGGAATTCGAAATGCGGGTGTGTTCGTGGGACCTAGACAATGTAAATCATGGACCGGTTTTACGATGGTAACCGAAGTCTGAGTCGTACTCTACTCGGTTTGCATTTGTGTGTATATATCTGTATATGTGCATGTGTGTGTGTGTGTGTGTGCGCGTCGCTTTATGCTGTCAGAGTAAGCCGAATAGACCGTATTGGATTAGTTGATACCCCGGGCGGACCGATGTCTAACGCTAATCAGTCGTCGTAACAAGCCCATTATTGTCTGGACTTGTGCACTTTTATTTTGGAAATTTTTTCACAGGCCTTCTCTGTTATCAATCACACTGTGAGGAATGAAAGTGCAGTGAATTAAATGGTTTAGTCCAGAAAATACCTGTGGAAGATTGAAAAGCCACAAGCTTCAGACTGCGAATTACATGATAGGTTGACAAGTTTTTCAACTAACGAAATCAATGCTCAATGCCCAATGTTGTTGGAGCACTTTCGTGCAATCTCACCTGGTTCGCTAGACCCCAAACAATGGTTTGAAATGGAATGGTGTAGTTGTAACCGGTTTGCTGAGCATCGGACGAATCCGATATCCAAGATGTTCACATAGTTGTTATCTTCCTGTGAACACCTATGATTACGTACAAAGTGGAACTACTAACTAACTAAAGGACGCGGTGCGCATGCAATCTTGATCATTCCCAATGAATTTTGATGAAATAATTATGTAGCGTTTCTGTTCCTGTAATACTTACTTGAAAACTGATAAAGAACCGCATTTACAAAGTTACTGTCACAAAAACGTATTTGTGGTACAGTTTCACCACTAGTAGAGTTTATACGATTCTTTTTACGCTCAAAATTAACGAGTTATCTTGCAGTCGATGAAATGGCTAATCATTTTAGTTGACCAAGCTAATCCGTTGTCAATTCATGTCCATGAAAGAGACATTGGCTAAATTGTCTAACAGTTGTCAACCGATACGACAGTCCACATTTGTATCTCCCTCTTTCTGTCCCAGTTTTAGCAACTATGTGTTCGGAATAATGGAATAATCGTTGTGAAGTTTCACACTGATTCCGTGATTGAAGAAACGTTCGAATTTATCGACTATACACAACATAACATAGCATTCGTTTCAAATTTTGTTTATTGACTTTTGCCAACCACGGTTAGGATTAAAATTCGACTTGAACATGGTACCTGTATTTGAGAGGGCAGAAACCGCGATGCTTCTGTACACACTAATTACCGAAGTCCAGTGAGCCACACTTTTAGTGACAGTTGAGTGACAGAAGCAGTCGTGGGGTAAGATCGGTTAGCGAAGATGCGGAATTTTCGTGCAATCATTTTGCGACCTTTAAATGAAAAGCTGCACTTGTGATTACTGATTTGTTGCCACGACCTAGATTAGCGTAGCCTGGGGAAAAAACGTTCCTCATCATCCACGGTCCCGTTGAAGAAACCGTGAAGTAAAACGGCCAGGGATGACAGACGGTCCAAGACTTCAGCTCTGGAAAGATGCTAACTCCGTTCTAAAGTCACAAAGCAAAAACCGGAAGTTGAAAAAGTCGTTATTGGTATTATAAACTTTGATTAGGTATAGAGGGGCATTCTGCTCATGAGGTCACTTCCGATAAGATAGAAGAGAAACGTGCAAAATATTAAAGTGTGGTTTACGTGACTAACTAAATCCGGTAAGAAAAAGTCTGTGACGGAAATGGTCATTACACCATACTAAATTTTGCGCGAAGGAGAAAGTATTCTTTCCTGTGGATGCCAACGTGATCGATGCTAATGTGATGATTGTATAGAATTGTGTAAGAAAAGGCCTTAAGTTGTACGCCGAATGGGTAGGCCATTTGAACACTTGTGATGGATCCACGTGATAGTCTCAAGAATCCAGTAGGCATTAGCTACGAGGAGATTGCATAAACTTGAGGGAGAAGAATTTGTGTCCGTGGTGAAGTCCCGAGTGGAATACCACAGTGACTTCAGTCACTGTGGACTAGATATTGTAGTCTTGTTTGAATTACCAATGTACAGGCGCCGAAAACGATTCTATGCTTCACATATTTGAATATTTGTAGAACTGGTCTGAAGTACCGCAGTCTACAAGAGTCGTAAACGAGTAGCCATAAGTCAGTGAATGGAAAATTTCACATAGGCTGAATACAGTGCTCACGAATGGATTTTCCCTGTCTATATTTGTAAATAATACAATAATTCTTCCTCTCTGACGCTTACTAGAAAACGTTTTTCGTTCGCAGAATTCTCGCGTAAAATAGTTTACCCTAATTGTCAGTATATAATAACAAAGAATTCCGTACCACTTTTCGCAAATGTTACATTTAATCGGAGGTAGCGTTAATCGTCACATTCGTTTTTAACTTTATTCATATCTATCAGCCCTAATAAAAAACGACCATCAGGGTAATCAATCAATCTTATCGTATCTCCATCCACTGGACATTTTTCCCGGATAGGGTGAACACTGCTACGGACCGACGGCCAGTTCGATAACCATAGCGCCACCCAACAGTGTTTGGCGCAAAAGCTATATATAGGAACTTCTTATCAACATTAGACCAGCTTGTGGTGAAATATAACCCGTACATCTGTGTCTAATGACATCCGGACTGCAATGACAGATATTCAAGTTTTGAGCCACGGCATGAGCTTGATATAAAGATATTCGGGTCAGCCGTGCCTCGAGGTTAGTGGTTGCGCAGCCGACGGCTTCACATCAGAACATTGTTATCCCCTTTGCATTCTCACTTTGAGTTTATTCGTCTCCCTTCGCTTACGGGGTCCGGTTCCAGAAGGAGTGAGAGTGGGTGGAAAAAGATCTCGGATGTGTGTGTTCCCAAGTAGTCCATCGTCATCCCCTTGGTTGCCACGCCAGTCATTCGCATCCGCATCCGCATCCACAAACCAGACAGAGACATGGTTAAGTGGATGAATGAATGCTGTCTGGCTTTTGGTCAGATCATTCCGGTGGCGTATGGATGCTAACAACCCACGTCCTCCACAGTTTCGTCACCGAGACCACCTGTTCTTTGTGTGGTCTCGTAGCTGTGTGAAATCCGACCACGAATTACGTCATCTAGAGTTTCATGAATGATGCGGACTAAATGCACATTCTGTGTCAACAATTTAGTTTTGTGGAACACAAACTGATGCAAACATTGCATGATGTACAGATGTGTTTGGTCTGAATATGCTGGTCCCGAGGGCCACCACTAAGAGCAATTTAATTTCAAAGCAGACAGCTGACTTCATTTCGGACCATAGTAGTCGGAACGGGCAGTGATGAGGTTCGAGACAAGATTCAAGTCGAATGACGAACAACACGAGAATAGACAAATTTTCAGTCCGCATTGCGACATGGCCTATTTGCGACCGGGACGAAGCAGCAACACGTGCAATCGGTCGTACCGTTGAGATGATTTGTCCATTTATATTGAGCGATAAGTAGTTTCTTTTGGGAACTTCTTTGTAAGATGAAACACTCACGATATTTTGTGCTTCACCTGGTCCGGTGTGACGGATTGACGCTTAAAGAACAAAAAAGATATTTGCCTGTTAGTTTTTACAGTACGGCCAAATGGGATGCGCCATGTTACACGTTTCTATAAAAAGAGTGAATAACCAGGGGGGAACATGGAGTGGATCTACGCAGGTGTGAAAAGATAAGACGCTGCTGCAGCCAACACACAAAACACAGTCTAACTGTACAAACGCATTCTTTCAAGCATTCTGATTCGATTGAAAATGACAACACGATCGCCACTGTTCACGGTTAACTGCCATATCCTTCAGTGTCTCCAGTCAGCTAGTTGACGAGTCTCTCGGATCCCAAACACGAAGACGTGAGACACCTACTTTACCGAAGTTCGCTGTACATTTTCTCATCCCACGTTGCCACGTCATCTGTTTTCCTCCACATGGTTTCTTCCATTCGTTAGGATGGACACAAAATAGGGCATGATATGGTAGTGTTCACCATTCGCAAGACGTGATCCAACCAGCGTAGTCTACTAAGCTTCATAAGATGAAAACAAGGTGTTCTGAGAGCCGATGGCCATTTTACTAAACTACGGATAGTGATTGGAAGGTTATGTAACCAATGGGAGGAAGACGTGTACACCGTTGTTGGCCAATGCACTTGGACGCAGAGATATTGTTACGTGGAATAGTAAAAACGACGGACTCAGGATTTTAAGGGTATGAACTGAAAGTGCATGAATCGAGGTAGGTTATAAGACGTCATATAACTGTGATATTTGACAGTGATTGACACTGGTGTGTGGCGACTACCTAGACAAAAGAGAAAGAAGCTGACTGCTTTAAGTTCACGCACTTAAATATACAGTTTATGCAAATTTGTTTGCGTACATTTGGCAAAAAAAGCAAGAGCAGGCTATGTAATATTTTTTTAATTTAGGAAGCCATTACGCTTGAGGGTGAAGGATATCGTCAGATTGATTGGCTAGCGAATTCGCATCCAGCGAGTTGTGAAATAATAGTACGTACAAATAAATAAATGAAGGAAGGATAGTACTTTTGCAATAAACTGTGAATAACCACCGGAAGATAATTCTTGCAATTCAAAGATTTACAACCATTTGGACAACTTGGACCAATCCTCGGACGTCCGGACAGCAGGCAGAGCAAAATTGGTGTACGACGACTATCGAGTGCTCTTTGGAGGTCCTTAACCGTATTGTTACAGTCGGACGGTGACCGTCTTAGACCGGACAGAGTGCGGTATTAAGGGGGAACTTGTGGCGCAGTATACAAACAGCTGCACATCTTATTTGTAGACTTTGTGCAAACCCACTGTAGCAGGTGCGTCTCAGACAGTTGTAATCCCACCGATTTCTCGACAACGGAACAGAAATTTCCGTGCTTCTTCTTGTGAACCAGCGTTATCATGCCTAATCTCCAGATATCGAGGATTTTTGTACACTTTCTTAGGCAGTCGTTCGAAACACCGACTTGGGGAGTACGAATGATACCCGTAAAACGCTCTGGTTAACAAAGTCATTCACGACGTGAACTCTACTTATCTTAATTTTTCACAGCTGTTTGTACCCAGACATGCTTCAATCATTTGTCGTAAACTGATGCGACCAGAGGCTCACATAGATGAACGTTAAGATAGCGCACCAAATTGTGTTTTCTCTCGCTCTCTCTTGTTATCTATCATTTACTTTTGTGTAATTAGTGTCATACACAACTGCTTTATGGCTTTCGACAAACTATGATAACTTACGTTCTTCAAGATGCAGTTTGCCGGCCCGCGTGCTTACAGATGTCATCGATTTTTCCACCGTTTGTGTTGTTGCCGTTGTTATTTTACTTGTTTCATTCCCGGTAATGCAAGCATGTTCGACTAACAACAACCACTATGTGGAAACACTGTGATTGGTTTCATATGCAGAAGCGTTCTGTCGGCTGGGACAATCGGGATCTGCACTGTTACTGGGAATGAGTGCATCCAGACCGAATTCCGTCTGGAAATTATGCGAAAAATCAACGCAAAATTTTGTATGTATGGATATACTAGTGATTTAGAAATAATGACAGTCGGTTTCAATCGTTTTATTACTTTGGTGGTCGCAAAATGCGCAAAAAGAGAACACCGTCAGAATGCTGCGGAATGCGAAGTTCACCATCGGTGGGATGGGGGATCGAACCCCCGAGGTTTGCGCCTAAACGTGATGCTCACAGCCGTCTTATTAGCACAGGTAAAACGCCTAGTAAGAAATTCATGTCAAGACTGGTCTACAAGCTAGTCTGTGGAATATTCTCGATCAGGGTTGACAGATCGCAAGCTATTTTGATCTCGTTGCATGGTTGAAAACCCATCTAAAACTGTATACTTTTCATGAAAATTAAGTCATATTCTGAGATAAGTCCTCATCAGATACGTTAACTCAAAATTCCGGCAAAAATAAGGAAGAGACGCACAGAATTTTATTTTTTATTTTGAATCACCTGAATCGCATTGATGTTTGGATGACGAGAATTTCACGACGAACTCGTTTGTTGGGGCAAGCAGTGAATTAGCCATGTCACTTTCTGCACGAGTACGAATCTGATGAGTGACGCTGATTTGATATAATCGGGCTCTACCCAGCGTAAGCTTCAGTGGTAAAACGAACAAAAAGTTCCTCCTAGGGGATAGTTTATAAACACTAAAAATATGGTACCGCGCAACCAAAGAATGATTCCCATTTGAGCTGCTTACAGTCGTTTGGACGAGCGAAAATAAGGGAACAGATATTTTTTTATAAAATAATTCACTATGTGATATCATCGCTCAACTCACCATTAAGAAACCATGGAAGCATTGTACAGCTGTTTCATCCTTGTTAGGAATCATCAGCAGTGCATATCCACCGCGCCCGAACTGGGACGCCAAAAAAGGACGAACGATTCTGAGTCGAACGCCTTAGCCATTACGCTATCAGACGGGCTCTGAACAGTTTGTTCAACTTCACCACATAACGATGTTGCACCTATCGGTCACTGATTTGCACGGTTACTGTCCGCTAGCTCAAAGCGATCGACCCCTACTGATAGATGACTTCTCTGCAGGTAGCCTAAGTACAACGAAGGCTTTGGATACTTTTTACTCTTTTGTTGGCGAAAAGTGTCAACATTACATTTAAATTCTGTTAACTAGTTACAACTATATGAATTAGTTATACGACAGATCTTCACGCAGTACTTCTGCTGTGAGAAACACTGTATCGAAGAGCTTTCTATTCGCCCTCTGATAGATCACTTTGCTCTGCCTAAAGAGCCTTCCCATTTGGTTAAACAGACCTCGATTACTGTTGTTCAACTCGTCATTGGATGGCGATGAACGAGTGATAATGCATGACGAATGGTGTCCTACAGTAATGATGTCACCAGTTAAAATGATTAAGTATGTATACTGTGCTATCTATATACAGCGACTATCGCTGTGGTATATTTGATAAAGACCGAACGTAGATGTTTGTATTCAACCCAAAACGAAGGCGGACTGAAATAACGGGCAGTCTTGCTATTAAACCCTGTTACATAAGTGCAGTCGTCGCAGAATGCTCTAAACGGAATTTTTAGTCGTCAGCCATTATGTGCGAACAGTGATCGATTTTTTCGGATAGCCGTTTTGGGCTTAGGTATGCATTACCTGAATTGAAGAACGCTGTTGAAAACTTCAGACAAGAGGTCAAACATACTCATCCATAATATAGGCGTCATGGCAATTGTTCACTCCTGTGGTTAGGATTGCTAAACAGTTTATGAGAATGCCTGCTTCCTGCTGCCCAACACCCTCCTCTTCCAAATAAAGTTCCTTAATTGGGTAAACCAAAACCGTTCTTTTAAACGAGTTGAGAAAGTTGCTTGATTCGAGGAGTACGACAGACAATTAATTTTGGTGCTTGCAATCATTTGCTGCTCACTAGTGAAGAGTTCAATCTAGCGGCTTTAATGAAGTGAAAGCTTTTGTGCATCAAGTAAACAAAATAGGACTAGTGCCACATTTTCGCGGCCAAGGAGAACAACTCACTCTCGATAATAATGTTTGGTGCGTTCGTACACCCAGAACTGTTTCGCTCACACGGATTGGTGGGCTGCTTGTGGCGAACTGCCGTCCAGGCCCCATAACGACCCATCTGATTGGCCAAGCGGGCAATGGAATTGCACGAATGAAATGGGAGCCGTATCCCGTGCGGCCGAAGAGGCATATAAATGGGCTGTGGATGTTTGACACAGCTGATTAATCAGTATTGGTGTTCACCGTTCCCATGCGCACCTGGGTTACATATTCGGAGTACTAAAATTGTTCATGACCGGAATGTTAACAAATCCTACTTGTGCCACTTACGTCCAGCATGACCATGATCTTGAGGTGAGTGCTTTTTTCGGAAGTTTGTACGGGAATCTCGTTGAAACGTAGGTGCCAGCCTCGTTACCGCGAAACTACTATTCCACAGTTAATCGTATTATTGCAACCATTCAAAACTGAAGATAACCGTATTCGATAATGTTTCAATGTGTCCATTATTACTGACTTGTGAAACTGTGCTGTTGCTGATATTATGAGCGGTCGCAAAAGTCAGTCCTACTCCCTTCACTAATAGATTTGGTCGAAAGGAACTACAACCGTGGTCAAACGCGAAATGGCGTAAAATTAACAAGATCCATATAAATTAGACCAATTGACTTTTGACTTCACTCTGGTTTCATTATTACACCCATGATTGGCCTTGTTTCATCCCCGTTGTATTTGTCGCTTGTGGCTAATGGTTCTGCGTGTTACATCTGGCATACTTTAGGCACTTGAAAAATCTATTCAGCAATCGGTGAAGGCAAATGTGCCTAATTTGAGGGGAGTTCCATTCGTGCTTGCTGCGAAAGTCGGTTTTTCCAATGAGCATCTATTTCGCTGGACTTTTGAATAAACCTGTTAACATTTTGATAATTGGTTTAGGGGAATTGTGAATTGTTGAAGGAGTGAGATCATTTGGGCAATTTCCAAGATGGCGCCTTTATTTTTTATTCTCGGCAGCCCGGTTGCATGATACCCATTGACGAACCACTGATGTTATGCGACCAGAAATCGTAGCTTCGTTAACCTTTCTTTATCACTTCGTTTTGCATCATCTCACGTTTCCGACGGCACACTGATCTACATACCGATTTCTACTTAATGTGACAGTCTTGAGGGGACTCCGTACTATCGTCTATTTCTTGGTTATCCTTTTGTTTTGCCCCTGAGCAAGCTGCTTCGATGTTTTCTCACAAATTCCAGCTAGTTTCATTTCGTGTACGAACCCTTTAAGTCTTTTGTGCTGCCCCTTAGATATCAGAATCAATTACACTGTGGTGGATCGGCGTGTGATCGCCCAAAATGTCCTTTTAAATGAGGTGATGCAATGGGCACAACAAAGAACAGCAAACTCCGCGATCCAAGGTTCATTCAGTTGGCAAATGACCGAAAAGTGATACTCTTTCCATTTTCCAGTATTACTTTGGCGGACCTTTCCTAAAGGTGTAGGTTATTTTCTGTACCTCATAGGTATCCTGGGACATTATCAAAAGGGTAACATTTTCATTTTCACTGGTGCTCTTACTGGAAGAAAAAACCGAATTTGTTCACGCTTGATGTATCCACTTTTGTATATTGGCTGAGCACACGTACATCGATGTCTTGCTCAACGTTATGCATGATTCATAGCCGTTCATTCCGTATTGTCCACTATTCAGGCTCACTTAAACAGCTACGCAGAATCGCTGACTCAGGCCGATTTGGAATCCCCATCGGTCAGAGAGTTTCGTGAGGCTTGGCCGCAAAGATATGTGGAACTTTGCAAATTCCATTTGTCCGTTTTGATCGATTTGCCGTCAAATTTTTTCGAAGAGTCCCCAACATGTGCGCAACTAAATCGGACGCCACCCCGACCAAAGGAGGACGTGGGGGGCGTGGTTGTTTCGTGTCTCTCACCCGATCCCGTTCCAGCTAGGAAACGGGCAACACGACCGTGGCAGCGATTTCGTCACCTACCCCTGAACGATCAAGAATCTACACACTCTGTAAACGGTGAGCAATTTTTGGTTTACCCTGAAGTACGTGCTTATCATACTGTAAGACAAAGGTCAACGAAACATTATCTATTCGCATCTCGTAGCCTAAACTGTGAACAACGCGTGCTTATCTAGTCGATTATAATGCAACTACCGATTTTTTTAGGCCATCGTCAGGCGAAAAAACATCAACAGCCCGTTTCCGGTTCGAACTCGATGGGCGCTGATCAATTCGTACGCAATGTCATGATGGTGATGGACGCGCTTGACACGCCCGAACGTAAGTTTTTTCTGTCGTCAATTTTGTTTTATAAATCACTAATTTTACACTATAAAAATATTTGTTCAAAATCAAATTCGCCCTGTTTTTTCAGTGAAACTGAGACCCTTCATTATCTATTGCAGATTTATCCATTGAAGGTGTCTTCCGGAAAACCGGCAACGTCGTACGACAGCGTTTGTTACGTCAGCGAATTGCCACGGATAAGATCACCGATTTGGATTCCTTAATAAATTATTCGGAGCCCAAACCGTGGCGTCCAGCTGGCCGTAATCCAGTCCCAACAACCAATGTGACCCGGAGAGGTCGCAAACCTAACCTGGAATCGGATCCGTTAAGTGTACAGGTTAATGTACATGATCTGGCTTCTGCGTTGAAAGGCGTATTGTATGAGATGCCGGAACCAATCCTTAGTAGTCGCTTGTTACCTTTGTTTGCACAAGTTGCTGGTAAGTAATTTTCGAATTGAATTTCTTGACTTATTCTGTCTAAACTGGATTCCTCGACTGAGACGACTGATTTCTGTTTTAGCTCTAACAGCTGGTCGAATCGATGATCGCGGTACACGGGTACAACTTCGTCCAATTGAAGAGCGAATTGCAGAAGCGAAACAACTCAAAGCCCTTCGATTGCTTTGTCTCCTCTTGCCAGAAACTCATGCGCGACTGTTTCAACGTCTGCTGCGGTTGCTAAAAAATACTCTAGCCTATTCAGACTTGAATAGAATGACCGCAGAAAGCCTGGGTACTTTATTTGGACCACTTTTACTTTCACCTGGTAAAGTAAGTTGGGACTTGCGAATGCACCCAGTTATGTTGTGTTTGGTTATGGCGCATCCTTCGTAAAAGCATCCTTCATTTTTGTTCTTAGGTACACACTCGGGATCTTCACAATCAGTACAATAACTTAGCTAGACTGGCAACCACAATGATTGACCAGGGTGTTTCCGGCCTTTGGATGATACCGCGAAGTTTTGCGCAAGATATTGAGAGAAATTTGGCTCATTTTCAGAAAGTCCTAAAAAATTGTGATGATCCAGTCACAAAGCAAGAAATCGCTTCGGCACACGCGCCTAACAATTTAGTGCGCACTGCCTCCGACGATTCTGGTCTGGGCTGGACTGAAGCCAGCCAGCCGAGTAGTGATGCCGACAGCTGTGTTATGCCCTACAAACACGTATCGCTTGAGAGGCGTGAATTACCGGCCCTGGTGACGTGCATCAATTTTGCGGTCCGATCCAAACTGGAGTCTACCACAGCCATACAATTGCTGGACGGTTCATGCGATTCACCTTCCCGGATAATGTCATCTCTGGGCGAGACCGAATTTGCGGTCGCTGAGTTGTGTGCCGCAGTACAGGCAATGCCAGACACGGACCCGCGTAAAAGACGATTGATTCAGCGTTTCAATGCAACAAACGGGGGATTGACACCCGGATCAAATGATCATGCACGTCGACCATTACTTAGTCGTGCACAGTGGCCAAAAACCAAACAGGCTTGCACGCCATCAAATTCCCCCGGCTCAGTCCCGTTCACTCGTGCTCATTCGGGGAATTCGGCATTCAAAGCGGCAAAAACAATCCGTTCTTCGCTCCGCGTAAGTTCCGTTTGTTGTTTTACTTTATTTCGTTGTTGCAAATGTGAGTCACTGTAGATACTCATGGTGTTTCTTCATTCTCCTTATTCAGAGACGACTAGCACTGAAAAGCACGATCAGTATCGGAAGTTGTTTCGAGCATCATCTGTTCGACAAGGTAGGTAGTGTTAACTGACTTTTTCAGTTCTATGGTCCACTTGGTTCCGTTAAAAATCAGTTGACCAACAAATCCATCTTTTTGCAGCCTATACCAGAACGAAGTGAAGAGACGTTTTTAGCGAAGCGAACACCTCTTGCAAACGTGGATACCTTCCATAACACTGCATCGCCAGTTTTCGACTGTCCTGTGCCGCTTCCTAATTTGACTAGTATGCGATTGTCCCCGACTACAAATCCCGAGCAACAAATATCGTCCGCTCGGTTCTCGCTCATGTCCACGACATCCATTGGCAGTTTGGGCAACGGTGGAAGTGGGGATATGTTTTTCTGTTGCCCTCTTGTAGAAGCTTTGGCTTCTCCGTTTCGAAGGCGTGCATATGCAAGCAACCAACAGACTCCAGATTCTGTACGATCGAATTCGATCAATACAAACTGTTCAACTCCTGTCGGCCGAGTTCTCCGAACCACTGGAAGGAAACGTTTACGCTGTCTTTCACCACCTCCCGTCCAAGCTTACGGTCTGCAAGATTATAATCGTGAGGTTTCCTCTTGTTCGCAGAGCAGGAACGGAGAATTACAAACATATTATCCCATCCCGCCCTCTGGCATGCTGTGTGGTCCGAAAACACCGAAACGTTCAAGCACTTTACGCCATGAGAGAACTTCACATTCCCAAGTAAATATATCATTCATTTTTCAGCGTCTTGTTTGTCAACCAGGTTTCCACTGTGCCGTATTAAAATTCCTTACCGTTTATTTTTCAGTCCTTTGCAAATTTACTGACCAGGCATGGAAGACTATGTCGAGTGACCACACAAACGAATTTATTGGCTTATGGCTATCGGACGGTTTCCCATACACCAAGGTTTCGATCAGCCAGTGCCCACACAATTTCTATTCGGCGTTCAGAAACAATGCCTAGTGAAAAATCAAAGCTTCCAGACAATGATCCAGCGGGACTTCGACCTTGTGAGTCCTTGACAATACTCTCCCCATAATTCGTTGATTCATGGAACATGAATTCGCTTCCCAACTTGTACAGAACTTTCTTACACAAAATCGGCTGTGATTGTACCTAGCCCCTTTTCCACGGTGAACCAATGCGGCCCATTCCACCTTGATTGTAATCACATTTGTTTTTTACGTGACCAGATATACTGATTTATACTAAGCGAATTTTTTTCAATACCGTTTCAATCGGCGTACCCGGCTTGAACGCCGTGCTAAAATTCAAATGGAAAAATCCCGCTTGGATGAGGAAATAGTTGCGTCAACTGAAGTGTGTGACGGATCGCATCTCATCATCTACCTGTTTTTGATATGCAAATCAGTTATGTAATAAACACGTGTCATAGGTGTGAATCTCGATCGTATGACAGGGGTTTCCCTTAGTCATCCACGAACTTACTCGATTTCTTCGATATTTTATGTTTAGATAACATAGTCGGAGTGGGCGGAATGTTTTCAATCACGTGCCGTGCGAGCTAACCTCGAGGTTAACTGATCGGAGATCAGTCATAAACTGTAAGGCACAAAAGATTGACAATGGTATCGCATGTCACTTGGCACGTGGATCATTTACTATCTAAGGGACGTTGTGATGCATAAAGTTCGATTGAGAGGATCACCATTGCGATTCCGGGTTACTCATATTGTCCTCAACGTTACGGAGTCATAGGGCCGTCATCGACAGAAACAGCCTTGTCGAACTTCGTCTATAATCATAAAAATTTGTCTCGTTTCCGGATTTGCATTGAATTACCACGTCATTGTTTCACAGTTTCAAAGTGCTCCCTTTTCGATCGCTTTCGTGGTATATGCGCAAGTAGACAGTGAATTCCAGATCGGGCTAGATGAAACGCATGTTCGATTCCAAGAGGTGAAAGGTGGTTATGGTAAATGTTTTATTTATTATGCTGGGGCATAGAGGAGGAATTTCGCCCCACTCCATTATGTGAGCAGCGCAGTAGTTGCTCTCTATATTCTTGGGATTGACCAATCTGGTCTCATTTCGCCATCTTTAAAAGCTCCCGGTTAATTTCGACTTGTTTGAAGAAACCAAAACGGCCTAAAGGCAAATTCAAGTGGGACATACTTCGGGCTTTTATACGCGCGACTGTTGTTCAAGCCGTTTGGCAACCCCAACCTGTCTGCCCACCGACGAGATCTGAAATAAGGTATTTTGGTCCTTTCTCGGTTTTTATCCAACGTGCACTGGCTAAGTGTAGTCCAATCGCGATCAGCTAAACCACTTGTGTTGAAATATTTTTTCGGTTAATCTTATTCGGGGAAACCGAAATTTCAAGCTGCACGCAACAGCTAATTGCCTAAGGAGGCTTTAGACTATTTGAAAAAGGTGTTCGTACTTGCGTACGGTTTACAAGTGACCAGTGTTGCGGATAAGATTAGCCGAAAGAGACTGAATAGAGTGAACTATGGAATCTCACGAAATCCTGTATGAGAATACTGAACCTCGGATGCACTGTACAGTCGTTATTGCCTTGCTAGCTCAGTGCAAGTCTGATGAGGCCTGATTGTCATGCCAAAAGGGAAGAACGATTATGAGTTAAGCGCCCTTGATCCTAGGCTCGACTTTCAGAAATTCCGCTACAGGTGGTATGCTGATGTTTCTGAACATAACCGAAAGAGCTTACCTAAAGTGTGAGACGGTTTGAGAATTGGCTTTGTACAAAACGAATGAATCACATTTACATACCGGATTTGTTTTTATTAGGAACTGTTCGATTTTTCCTTGGTCATTGCTTTAAACAAGAAAAATCGGTTAACCGTTTCGCTAGGTTGCTTGTTAGAGGCTGAACGGCATACACACGGTTGGTAAAAAATTGGTTGACTTCGAAAATTCTGAGCCAATCACGTTCTACTTTAACCGAGCGGTTAAATATTATTTTGTCACCTTTTGGTCGTCCAATACATGTTGAAATTTCAGCGAAGGCTTCAACTACGTTTGATTCAATAAAATGCAAATAGGCTTTTGTTTGACGAAAGTGTCGACGAGGCGTTGGCGTGTTTCATATTGATGAACAGAGGGTAAAATGTTGCTTACAATAACTCCGATGCTGTTAATGGATTGGTAAGGAAGAGGTTCACACTTTTTTCCAAACATTTTAGGAAACAACTTTTCCATGACTGCATGTGCACTGTCTCTGATCCATGTTTTGATGTGCTTGGTATGATCGCAAGTCAAACGATGCCAACAGATCACTAAAATCTCGCTTGAATCGTTAGTTGCTAAATATAATACTGAGAAGAATGCCAACAGATACCACCTATGAATGCAATTACCATCGCGTGTGATATGCGCCCAGTACTTTGCATCGCGTGCCTATTTGGAAATTTCTGTTGAAATATCCAAATTGTGATTAGAGTATACTGGATGAGTTATTCCTTAACCAATCCCGGTCGGATATTTCACCTTGTTGGTGGAATAATAGTGTGTATCATTTGCAGCAGGGAGGGGTCGACCAACAGAGGAAGGCTGACCGGCAGTGGGAGGTTCCGAACCCTGCTACGCGATGAACTTATCAACTTAACCAATGCCAATCCTATGAGGTGAAGGTCCGACGACGTCCCCGTTGACAAGTTGCTGACGCCAGCAAGTCTTATTCGGAGTGCGCAGTCAAGCCTCCATCTGGGACAAGAGCGCCCGTGTTCACCATGATCTTTTCGTCAGGTGATTTTTGATCAGCATTATTGTTAGATCGAATTCTCTGATCACGCCATCGCTGCCTGTTATCATAACGGAATGTCGTACAAATGAAATTTCATCAATTCCGCGCAATCATTATTTCACAGTAGTTTACTTAATTGTACAAAGCAGTGCTCTTCATCCGTCCTAAAACAAGTCCCCTTCGGCGCATTGCGGATTTGCAGTAGAACTGCAACGCATATTTCAGGATACAAGGGACCGGTGTGAGCTGTGGGATAGTGTTTGTAAATCGGTGAGGTGTAGAAACAAAGCTCACAAAAGTGTTTATTTTTTCAAAATCACGGTCTCGATATATTGCTTAAATATATTGATATTCATGTGTTAGATATTTCTAGTCTTGTGAAACTATCTGGGCGTCGTGTGGTCGCGATTCCGAATATGAGGGAGGAGGACATCCTAGGCTTTCGTTATTTCACTCCGTTTGACTAAAATGAACAAGTCATACAAAAGAAATAACGCATTTCCTACGTGGAAGGTAAGCATACATTTCACACGACAGATTGTTGATTTCAAGAGAAAACAGTGCTCGTACACGAAAGTTATCTGTAGGATAGTCCATGATCAGCCGCAACTTTAGCTTACTGTCAGTCGTTTGCCGAGATAACCTTTGCAACCAGGATACCATTTCGGTAGTATATATATATATATATATTCAGTATTATGTTCACGATAAACAGTCACGAAAATGTTTCCGATTTCACAATTAATGCCTCTCATCGGGCGCGCTGGTTGACATTGGTGCGTTTTAGGGCTCTTAATTCGTATATGTTGCGGACATGTATGGCTAACTAGATTTGCGGTTTTCATGAAGTACCGTTAAACTAGAAGGAACATGCCACTAAAACTTGTAACGTCCGACTTTGCGCACGCAGCCCAGTAGAGTCTACAATTTTGGACCGAGCTGCTTCAGTGGTGATTAACTGCGACATGACTGGCACGAGTCAGAACACCCGTGGAGTTGGGGCGTCATGTTATTGTGCCATACGAAGCGCGTCGGAAATTCGTTTTAACAGGAATAACCGATTGTTTGTACAAACTGTACGTTGGCCGGTAAGGCTCAGCGCCTACCTAAGCGAACTTCTGATGCGCCAAGTTTCCAACTTATGAAGTGAAATCGCCAGTTAACATTACAGTATTTTTCAAGCGAACGAGATTGGTGAGTCCGTCGTAAAACTCGGCCTGCGAGCATGATGAAGCATAATGCCGAGGTGGCAAATAAGCTATGCTGAACAACGCTATTCTTTCAAACCACAGCTGACCCATTTTGTTTCAGTTCAGTTTGTAGAACTGGTATTATTGAACCAACGTGCTCTAGTTTTGGTTGGCACCTCAGCACCGTCCGCCCAAACAGAAAAACACGGAACACTGAATATTGACGACGAAATAGTCAGTTGAGGAACTACACCGAAGAATGTAATTTCCGAATGCAACATCTTCACTGATTATGGCACTGAACCACCTCACCCGTTCTCTCCAGCTCTCTTCAAGAAATCTCAAGGACCCCAACCCGGTTGTCAAACTACACCCAACAAACCATCCCGCTGATTAACATTCTCAGGCTTTTCTCTTATATCATCGACTGATGCATTTTCCAACTATTACCTGTTTCACCGAACAGCGTACCACAAGGCAGTCTTCTATATGCATACAAAAAACAAGTCCCATACACTTTAGTCTATTCTGAGGGTTGAACCCTAAGATCCGGCATCCTAACCTTTAAAGACTATGGACTAAAACATTTGCTTGCTAGAGCAGCGAGCCAGTTCTTTGATGGACGGTTTCTAAATAACAGTCTAACTGACGTGGAACGGCTTCGAAACATCAAGAACCAAAAAACAATTGAAACTATTTGGCGGTCTGAATCCAATCACTGGTAGAGAATACTTGCTCCTGTTCCTGCTGCTGAATATTTGCGAACAGAAATGTTCTTCTTTCTTCCTTGTATCGTGGTTCCTGATTAATAACCGTAACTCATTTTGTAGTATCCTGTTGCCATCCACGTATTTTGCTGAAACTTTTGTTCTAAACACGGACTGACGTGATCGGAATTAAGCGGATGGATTGAGTTGAAAACTCCCTTACTCCTTGTCCGATTGGTTGCGCCTGTAGTGTAACAACAACAATAAAAACAACGGGAACAATCCTGAGAACGCATATGCTTGGTTGCCTCCGGGCAAACAGGGAGACGATAACGAAAATTGTCGTTTCAGATGTGTCACGATGTCAACCAGGTCATCTGGTCACAAGATCACTTCTAAAAGTGACACTCGGACCAATTACGCCTTTATTTTCTTCGAAGAAACCTTAATGGAGACCTATGAGCTTCGTTAGACAGGGTCAAGTGGAAGTCAGCGTGATGACAGACACCTGGATTTTGAACTGATACCCAATTTGCCCACATCCAGCTACGGGTTAGTAACAGTTACTATAATTTTAACGAGAATGTGCGCATACAGTGGCAAACCCAAGGTGGGATTCGAAGAGAGGAATTTCGAATGTTGTTGCCCTGATAGGTGTCATCTGGGTGTGCCTTTGTACTTTTGTTTGACCCTGGGTTGTTTTGGATCGAGTTTCCCAGTCGTAATGTGATACGACCAAAGTTTGCTACAACTGGCGGTGCTCTTCAGTCACCATCAATTTCGGTCAGTCACAGAGAAATTACTGATGATTGCTGTTCATGTCAGCTGAAAAATTGTTTTTGCAGTTTTATCGTAGTCCACCCCACTTACCGGTCACAATCTTTGGCGGTCGATTCATTTTTGTTCACCTACCCGCATCGATCGATCGAATTGAAGGCGCCGTTATTTGATCCAATGTGCTCAGACGTGACGCAATCACTGCGCTGTCCCCGGTTTAGGTCAGTCTGGTATGGGAATTATAACCAGAATTCCGTGCAAATTACGCAACATTTCCGATACCTAGTTCCAGATGCATGTGGCTCAGAGTTATCTTACGGGAATGGTGCCGCTAATACTGATGAAGAAAACTTTATGCTGCGTTCGTATAGTGGTGACTCCTACAACATCCTCAATTTTGGCTAAACGGAATTCTGAATCTTATCAGTAATGCGGATGGTGGCGAGCTGAACTAGGTAGCGTTTCACTGTGACGATTTCTGGTTCGGATCCTTTCGTGCCGACCGAATTTACCCACTTGTCGATTTCCAGTTTGCCACTACTCGCACTCTGACACTAAAACGAAAGAAAAGTGATCGAAGTTTGGAAAAAAGAATGTCAGATTACCATATTTTTCCAATACAGCCTGTTTTTTTTGAAAAAATTGTCCTCGGTCGACTTACGTCGAATTACCCCATTCAAAACATGACGTACAAATCAACCGAAATCATTACAAATGACAAGCCTTCATAAACTTGCAGCTTATCAGCAGAAGTTTGGACCTAGTGATGGGGTATGCTGTCTGTGTACGTTAACTGCACTATTGTCAGTTGATTTGAACTTGTGACATAAAAGTACTTGAACAAAGGTCGCTTTTCGTATGTTTGGAAAGCATGGGAAAATGAGATGCATCACATTCTAAGTCAAGCAAAATTAACTTCTAACATGAAGTATGTGCACTTCAGTGACAGCCCCCCGTTGTTATTGATCAGCATCATGACTGAATATCGGGAACTTGTGCCTTACACCCTAAGGTTCTGATGCTATGTTCAGAGGTAAACTCTAACAGGTTTTGTGGTTCATTACATTTGTATGCATAAATCAACTTTATGAATCAGCTTCATGACTTTGACCTCTCACTTTGTGAATGTTCCATGTTCATTGTGAATAATGCTTAGAGCTCTAGCAGAATTTGACATCTGAGTGTTTTCGGATTTACCAACTTCAGACAGCTGACACGGCTGTCCTATGGACTGATCACCTCAGTATAATGTGCCTAGAATGACCAATGTATTAATAATCTGGTGTCGTGAATTCATTGATTGCCACCAAAGGGAAATCAGTGTGACCTTAGTAAAAACTGTCAAGCCAGGAATCAGTTCCAAACAGCGCAATCCTTGAACGACTGTGATACAATTTGTCACTTTCGTTCGCTTTTGGGATTTATTGATTTCTTGTCTGGAAAATTGTTTTAAGGTTTCTAAAGCTTGAATATAATAAATAACAACTTAAGTCGCAGACTAGCTAAGTGCGATTTTCATCTGCTCCCTTTCGTTGAAGAATCACAAGGAAACAGTCCATTAACGAGTAACTTCGAAAATAATATCAGGTAACCAAGACTAATGGAGACTTATTTAGTTCAAGCCTTTTTTGTGAATTCAACGGCCTTCTTTCCGCATGACATCGCAATCCCGGTCCTAAGACCAATTTCGCCATTACAGTACCTCCGCGGACTGAACGCATGTATTTGGGTCCCTAAGATATTTATTCATAGAAATAGTTGTAGCAATACTGAAACTAAGCCACAAAAATGCTATTTACGTGCGAATGGCCATAATGTCCCTAAATTCAGGAGTGGATAACATTTCGAAAATAGGAGTTGAAATCATTCCTAATGTAAAAAATATTCTTCCTGCCGTTATGTGTTCTTGTCCGTGATAAACAGACATGATTTTACCCAAGGTTTTGTCTGAATTAACGAGAACACTGTTAAGCAAGGTCAATGGGATCACAATGGAATACACGAGCGACAAGTGCCAATTATCTACTGGTGGTAGTCATATGGGTTTTAAGTATCAATGCTTCAAGATCGCTTGCACCTACCGCAGGTCCATTTGACCGTTTAGGAAACTACTGATCACCAAAGAACACTGTTCTACAACAAGCAAGCTAACAGGTTCTCATTGTTATTTTTAATTAGTTGACTTCTAGGGAGAACGAAGCGAGTTTTTTATATCCAATCGGTCGTTTGTCAGAATTTGGAACATGAAACAAAAATTAGAGTGAAAAGAAAGAGTCAATAAAAGTGACCGAAAATTGTGATTGCAGACCAGTGCGGCCTTCACGGGAGCAGCTTCGGTTTGATTATCTAATGCTTATCGAAAGGTGGCACTCGCGATTCGCGTTCGCATGCAGTATTCGTGCAGAATCAGACGGGTGAGTGTTCGTGTACGAAATGGTAATCATAACATTGCCTAAAACCAAATGTACTGATTCATTCATACTTGGGAATAAAATTCAGAAAACAGGACCAGAAAAGACATTCTGTGACGAAGCTCGAAGAGTTAGCAAAGTCCAAGAAAAGCAAAGGTTAAGCGCCTAAAATGTGTGAAAATCTTTGTTGATAAAGTAAGTTCACTTAGTTTGTTGCCATTCATCATACCAGGTAACAAATAAAACATTGCATATATTACTGGTACGATGTGAAAACCAACTAAATTGGTCTAAAACGCTCTGATATGATGGCTTTCTAGAGGCAATGGGACACATTTGAAAACAAGATAGTCAAAAGCGATTATTTACTAAAATGTTATCTCGATGTGGCATACGGAACCAAAGTGGCAGTTAGGAGGAGGTCAGCCTATTTCTTCTGCATTTGCTAAGTTGGTTTTAGAAGATAAAACATTCTAACGAATATCTCATTCACTGAGACTTAGTACGTATGTTTTCTGCCAGAAATATTTTGTTAGCTTTTATTTCAATTTCAATCCTTGTCGTTTTTATCGCTGTCTTTTCTCACCAAGTTTAATTCAGAACAAAGTAAGTGTTTAGCCTCGACCCACAGTCCTTTTTGGTACTTTAGACTGAATGCCTATGGGTTTTGGTAAAACAAAAATATTGGTGCTGGAAGCCAAATGAATCGAATATAAATGATTTAATTCCCGATTTCGACAAAAGCTTGGTTGAATAATGTGCTGTATGATTTACACCTGTGTGTGTCGCCACGGAAAGCATCTTTATCCTGCGAGAGCAGGATGAAAACCCAATTCAATTAACACATTCTTTATCGATCAACCTGAAGGTCTGTGACTGCACAAATGGAAGACCGTTAGACAGATCTGTCGAGCGTAAATAAATCTTATCTATTCTGATGCTTCTCAGTCAGATTATGAGTGCCACAAAGGTAGTAGACGCTCTGCTGTCCAACTGAACAGACAGGGCTTGTTGAATGACGGAACTGGCATTGATATTGTTTTGTGGTTGTGGTTGTGGTTGTGGTTGTGGTTGTTGATAATGGTGATAGTGACGGTGATGATCTTTGCGTCTGGATGGTGTATTCCAGCCTTGAATGATTCACATGAAAGAAGCGAAAAAACCATTCACATCGTTCGTCTTGGTTATTGGACTGGTGAGCGGTAGAGACATGTACAAGCTTGATGGCCTAGGGTAATTTTGTGGAAGATGGCACTCCGCAGAGGTATTTGCCAGTAGCTTCCGAAGTCATTACCGTGGCTAACAATTCAGGATCGGTATGACAAATGTCTGCTGTCAGTGTGTTCGACGACAAAGGTAGGGAGATGTTCGCGCATCGTTCATCTACTTCACCGATGGGGCTGCACGTGGACAAGATAAATCTACATTGCATTACTGAGACTCGTTCTACCAGATCCCCTCTCAAACTGTTGTTTCAGTGAACTGCTGTTGATGTGAAAATAATCTTTGTGAGAACACTTGACAATCCGTAACTTATGCTGCTTCGGTGTAAAATACTGCCTGTTTAGCATGATAGACTGGAATAAAATGAAAATTACAACTGTAATGTCACTATTAGGTACACTATATTTATTTTCTGAATTCACAATTGAAAATAACTGTCCGAAATTTCTAGTCATATTCCTTCGTCTTCCACAAGTTTTACACTTCGCTAAGGTACAATGTTGATAACCTACTCCGGAAACTATCACCTATTTTCATGGGATTCTATACATGTATGCGGAAGTATTCGGGGAGACAACGCCAGAAGGTTAAATATACGAAAACAAAGAATTTGTTGGAAACACTTTCTCTTTTTGATCGATTGCTCTCAATGTAGTCGTAGGATAACTGAGATCACTCAAATATACGCTACCCAATTCCTAATTATGCGACAGGTATATTCCTTTTGTTATCTCTGGCAAATGTGCATGCTCAGTACCTAGCTAACGGGTTAGTGCATCACCCACCGAGAAACTTTTCAGTGCCGGCACACACACACAACCTGACCTATAAAACACCGTTCATATTTGAGATATGTGTGGACCAGGTTCCAAAATAATTGTGAAAAATTTAACCAAACAATATTTATTTTGTCTCCGGCCCGTGGCAAGTATCGGACAAAGACTGGAGTAGCGACAACCCGTTCCAAACAATCATAGTTCTCAAATATACAAAGACGTTTTCGCTCAATTTCTAATCCTGAAAATGTTATGTCCGTGGAGTTCGACAAGGGGGATCGGCACAGATGTACATGGCTTTCTAATGGTTGGAAACCAGGACGAAAAGACCATCAAAAATACAAGTTATTGGTGTGAAAGCTTATCACAGAGAGATGGAAATAATCCAAGAATCTCTTTAGTCAATATTTATAATACTCTATCCCCCTTAGTTTACGTGAATAGAGCGTGCGCGAACAATGTCTACGCATTTGCACATGGTTTGAGTGAATGCATGGGTGAACAACAAGCATCGTGGAGACCTGAAAAAACCAACAATTGTCATCCCGTCTGTAAATAAAGCTACTGAAATCTGCATGAAAAATGCTGTTGTTATGGTCCTACGATTGGCTAATGTTTTTGTTGTGAATACTGCAATGGTTCTTCCAGCAATGCCGGAATATTCACTTTCTGCATGCACCTAGGTTTGACTGGATCCTCAGATTACGGATACCGAGCTGGGGTGTCCGTCATGCCTGAATTTGGGACTTCACCGCCCACCTTCCTAGTCAACTTGTGACAGTCGAACACTTGACCCGAAAGGGCAAGCGGACACCAAATGACTTGCATACATCCACAACCTGTTCATTAGTGAATGTAATCATTGCTTTTGAATAATATGTTTGACGAGTTCACGTTCTCAATCTGATTCAGCCTCAGGTCATGTGCGTTCGGTATCGGCAGTACCCCGTAGGTGGGCCACTGATGAGCCGGTATTCTTTATCTTTTCATTTTAACGCCCCTTACTCCTGGAATGGCACGAATTTGGGGGTCCAATACATAGGCGTCGTGAATCCAAAAGAACCTTGACTATGGTCATTCGGTTAGTTAGTGAGTCAACTAGCCAGCCTTCAATTCAGACAGACAAGTCGACCAGCAGTCCACGCGTTAACAAGTTGATTACTTTACCATTCGCCAGCCTAACACGTCTGCTCGTTCATACTGAGCGTTGGCTACGACGGTTTCATCTTCTTAGGTGGTGGCGATGATGACCGTGCTTCGTTTAATTTGATGCTGAACAATGTGCCATCCACAGGTGGGAAGCCCCCTATGGGCATTTGAACTGGGAAAGATTACTGTAGTTGTGTATGCCAGTAGATGTGTGCGTGCATGAATTTGTTCGAATGCTTTCAAGCGGAATCTGAAAAATGAAAAACTTGTCAAAAGTCGATTCGTCCGAATCCCGTAGTGTGTGTAAATTTCGTGAACCCACCGGGAACAGTGGAAGATTCACCTGGCCCCGATTTGCTATGATTGACACATTGACCGTAGACTAGTGTGTGAGATCTTTCTTTCGCAAGTACACCCTCCAGGAAGGATGTAACGCAATATATCTGTCCCATTTTCTGGAGATTGTTCGGCTCCAAAACTTTAGGCTATTTTTTTACAGTTCGAATGCCGTGCAATCTACATGGGCATAAATACACAAATAGCTAAACACGTGAAAAGTTCTTTAGAAACTACGTGTCCATATGGTGTTAAAGTAACGCATTCTCTGCTATCGTTAATCGAGATCCCTAATCGATAAACTAATCACTGGGACCGGTCTTAAACAAACCTGATTTATACGACCGTTCGTATGTATTCCGTTGGAGTAAAACAAATTGAATGATTAGGTTCTATTTTGAAGTTTTGAAATGCCATGCGGAAAAACCATGGATTATTTTCCACAGAACAAAGGTGCTCATTGAAAATAGATAAATTTAAAATGTCTCAATATTTATCATTTTTGTATAACTAATAATAGAGTAATTACTTCATGACAGAAGCTAAAATAAAATAGGCTGATTGAAGTGCAACAGTATGGGCGTGCGAAGGTAGGACTTGCTTGACGAAGCTTACAAACACGGAAGTTTTATACAACCAAATTCGGATATTTGGTATGGACTCAAAGAGTCAAGTTCTGTAAAAGTGCAAAACCAAGATATGTCAAAATGGAGTGTAATTTGCTAAGACAATCACACTGACACACTTCGCAGCACACAGATTTGAAGTACAAATTATTTTTCAAAACTTCCGCTGATTAACATATGTATGCATAGTGACAAGAACTCCTTCTCCAGTATATTAGCTGCAGAAACACTTTCAAAATATACAGCATCGTGATATTTCAAACCGAATTTTACAGGTATGAGAATAAGCGGATCCCCCCCCCGCCCAGCAACCTTCAGTGAATGCACAAACCTTCTTGAACGGTGTTATATCATTTTTACAATGAAGGTAGAATTACCTCTTATTTTGCCATATTCAAATTTGTCTGGATTAGAATGGTTAACAGGTGTTTTCGTTCGGAAGCAGTTCTCTTTCGGTTCGTTGTATTATTTTCAAATCGAATACCAAAATCGAGCATTAGGTTTATTGAATCAAACTGTAATCTTTGATTGGCCGACAAAGAACATTGCTGTATTATAGTTGTCCATCTTAAAAGGGATTTCTCATCCGGTAACGGTTCCTGTGACTTCTGAGAGATTGTAGAACTGTGACTCGAATTCCGTGGAAACGGCCAAAGAGTAATAATATTGCTGTCTAATCCCTCTCCGCGAGCTTTGTGACAATCAGTTCTTGCATTAACAATCCTTTACACTTTTCTACCTAAGTCGATGACCCAAATGAACCGGTGATGTGAACAGTGGCTAGGTGGCGCTTCACTAGCCATTGAACAAAATGCTCAATCATATGAATTAATCCATACACCCTTAACAGGGGTTCGTGGCTTTCCGTGGCCATCTAAATTGCTATCCAAAACAGGGATCAAAATCCGATAATTCCGCTCCGCAACCAGAACGAAAATTTAGTGAACGAATGGCTGAATATGCAGTGACGACTATTTGAGTGAATGGGTCAGTCTGGCTTGCGGTCAATGATGGTATGTCGAAGTCGATAAGGCGATCGAGCGGCTCGAAGTGAAACAAATCGTGCGGATAGTTCAGTAAATTTCTGAACACAACAATGTAGCACGTTCAAGAAAGTGTAACGCGTAAGGTCTGGGCACGTGTTCAGCTGCTGAAAAACATTCAAATATGCGATTTACAGTCGGTTGTAAGCCTAAATACAATAAGTGGGTCAAAGTTTTTCTTTCCAGTACACAGTTGAACGTTACTAAATGTTAGTAGGTAACCAAGCGTCAAATATTCGCCGAAATCAGGCGTTTGTTCTTCTTTGATGTCATATTTTACGACTGAATTTAACCTCCGCATATACAGAAAATATTCCGCTTCAAGCATTCGTTTGATTCTTGTGTGCCAGAACTGAAAGTAAGACAAGATAAGCTGGTCTTATTGTTCCAAATGATTTGTGCACAAGTTTAGTACAAGATATTCAGCTATTCCTACTCCGTTTGGAAATATTTGAGCTCCACTGCATTCACAAAATATAATCGAATTATCATACGTTCAGTCATTTTTATTCATGCGGTAAATCGCCCGCTTTTCGAAAGTCTTATTCAATTCTCCTGCCATTTTAGTCTATGAATTGGTAGGCGTGCCTCTATTACTCATGCCTGTGCAAATGGTTGGATTTTTGTTCGAACAGTGAAGAACCGTGGCATAAAACCCGCACCAGGGATTACCGATTTCAATGAAGGATGCGCACAAAATTCTCCCTAGGCTAGACTTGCATTTTTCATTGCAAAATAAACCAAGGAATTCACAGTGCAATTTTGACGCATGACGTTATTTTTGATTAAGTTGGAACACTGGTCCAACTGGATCAGTTTGTGGAATAATCTTTGAGCGTGTGAATGTTAGGCGTGACTTCATAATCCTCTCGGATTCGAGCCCCTTGCTTATATCCTGGTCTGCATTCCGATGTACGATATATTTGACGCATGATTGCTCCCCCATTAGCGTCGCCAAATGTGAACGATCAGAAAGTGGAAAGAAGGGAGGGAGAATCACACAGCAGTGAAATTGGATAACCGGAAGAGAGAGAGAGAGAGAGTGAAGAGGGTTTAATCTGTGGTTGTTTCTCGCCGAGCGAATTCTGCCTTCATCCTGAGGTTCAAAGAACCTCCGGTTAGAAAGAGGGCTTCGAGAATTGTCTAAACCGCGAGAAAATCGAGACGTGAGATCAGGGGAAAAAGAAACACTTGACGCGTCCATAATCCGTCAGTTTGACGAATGATACCGATAGTCTTATTTCTAACAGGGGACCTTCATGAACCTGTACAAAGTGGCATAGCTTCTCAAAGTGAACATTGTGTTCAACAGGATCAGTCGCAATAGGTGATATAAACGTCTGATCGATTTGCAAACACATCGGATTAACTTTGGGGTCCAAGGTATAAAAAGGATCTAGTGAACCAGTAGGATTTCAGCCCCAACCTCTTGGGGATTCAGCAAGTCAGTTTGGAAAACAGGAAGCCAAAAATGGTCTTGTTTGTCCATTAGTTACGTACTTTCATGATCTTGTCCGATCGACCGGGACTTTTGCTCGTGTTTATTACAGCCAACAGTCGTCTGAATTTTACTGAATACTAGAAGTAGTAGTAATGGTAATGAAAATAAACAACTATAACAGCAGTCGAAAGAGGAACATAAAGTTAAATAGCAATAACTATAGTCTATTCGGTGGCTGGGACAATAATGCTGTGGCGATTTTGCAATTAGCTCCTTTGTCTACAGTATAACTAATGCGCACATAGCATGATGAATTGAAGCAACTTCAACAGTTGGAAACTGGGATAATCATCCTGTCAGTCTACCGTTCAAGAAGTCACAGCGTCCACTCTGCTACCATCCGAGTGCTCGATGTCGATGACTAGAAAAAAAGACACTGACTTTCTAATCAAATTTTACTTCTCAATGGTAGCCCTTTTTAGAGTAACTGAATAACTGCTACCGGAAAAGAGCTATATACTCATATTGGCTGTACTGTTCAGCAATAATCGCTGAGCAGGCTTCAAGAGCAAGCTCAAAATAAATGACACCGAAATGCGTAATCATAGAGCCGAACGAAAAAATCATAAGTTGGATTTGAAAACTGACATCAACAGTGCTTAGCTCGCGGTGTGACGGTAGCTTGAACAGTCGTCCAAACTTCATATCTAACTGCCACTCAGTTACCATTGCGGTGGGTTACCATAAGAGGCAGCTCAATGAATTTTAGGGCATCTTTCCGAAATTCAATCTTCGGTTTTCCAATTTCAATTTACAGTCTCTCGTTTCCAGGATGCTTTTTCTCAAATCAGTCTTGAAATGGGATAATTTGTGCTCCTCGGTTTTTTTTGATTCTATCGATCTAGTCATAGTGGCGATTTAATAAATGACTAGTAAATTCCCAGGCTACTATTGTACTAAAGAATTTACAATTTCGGTCTTTCGTCGATATGGAAAACTGTCAATCGAAACGAAATCGTTCTAGATCAAACATTTGCATGAACTGACTTCCTGGTGTAAACATCAGTGGTGATCAAATTAGATTCACCGAATAATATCACGAGAATGTAACCATCCAAGGTCAATACACTTCCACTGTTTGACAACCTTCCGATTACAGCACACTTCTATCGGGAATATTTCAAAATGTTTGTATAATATTTAAAGTGGATAAAAAAAAGATTTTTGCTAATATAAACGATATTGTTCATGTATTTATAAGTGGAACTGCTGTGTACCTGCTGATCATACTATCAGGGCAAATGAACTCCAGTGAAGTGGAATTATTTCACATGAGTGAACTGATCAACAGAGTTGAATGCATTCCCTCTTTGTTTAGCTTATGAGCACATTACTCATAATATATTTTGGGGAACATGACACTTTATCATCTGAGCGCAAAATGTATCAGGAATTTTCGGGCGTGTCCTAGATACTCAGGTAATGACACTTGAAATGAACCAGATTTCATTGATCGAGACCTGTTCGACAGCCCCGTTGTAGTATCGATGAAGCGTGGAAATTTTTGGCACGCGTCTCCGTGCTGGATTTGACGGATTCAAACCAATATCACAGAGGCACAGGTCACTGTTGGGGACAAGCCTAGATTTGTATTAAAGATGAACTAATAGCTAATATAACTGACGGATTCCGGTTGGGATGCACGGATGGTGTAGACACGTAAACTAATTCGATGGTTCATTAGTGAACGACGTAAGGCAATCCAATTTCGAGTGTTGCTATGCCAGTCCTCGTTTACGGAAAGAGTTCCGGCCGTGTTAATCTACATTGCGGGTATTCATCTGGTCAGTAGGGAAGAATCAGAGCATACTTGAGGTGAAGATTAGATGTCAATATTCCCGTAAATCGCTCTCTTTCACTCAACCTGCAAAGGCCTATAGTTGTCAAGCCATGGTCATTAGGCTGGGTCATGCACCGGCATCAGGGATAAGGTCACTGAAGGGGTGCAATTTCAACCGCTTTTACCCCAGTCGACAATGTAGCTACATCATTGCTGTAGCACATGGAACCCGGATAATTTGCACAGAAAACCCAAGTTCACCAGGTAAAATTATGAATTTTTCCGAGTTTATTTAGCATCTGAACTGGTGAAGCTCTTCGCATGGCAAATGGACATAGTTGTATTGTTCATTCAGTCAGGAGAAATTTATACTCAAGCGATCGACGTTTGAAAAATAACACCAGTGGGCTGAACTGTAGTCGGTATGTTTCCAGGAGGCAGATCATTACTTCCGCAGACACACCACGTGGTTAGTCCTGAGCGAAGTAGCTTCCACGTTACAGATACCCGTGCGGTTACTTTGATCTAAACAGATGTCGGCATCATTCACCCTCATCCTGTCGAGTGATGGATATATAAACCATCATGATGTATACGAATCCGATCTTCAGCTGACTCACAATTTGAGGAAGGAGTCGTACCTTTTGGCGATTGCAAACATGTCATTCGTTAATCAGTAAGAAGTAGTTAATGTTTCACAATTTTACTGAAATGCGACATTGTTGTAGGCAAAAGTCTACACAGTGCACTACACTGAACCATAGAAAAGATTCTATGAAACCAGTCCTGCCCATTTCACTTTCACGTGGCTAACACAAATACACTTTAAGTGCACTGGGACCAATTCGCACCTAGCATCGATTAGATGAAACGTGCACACACACACACACACACACACACACGCAACCACACCCAAATGCACACACGAAGCCATGAATTGACGGCGAGGGAACTTTGAGTTACGTTCGAAGTTTGTGTAGGTTGGACTAAGTAACCGTGACTCTTGATCTACCTGTTTTATTTAAACAGATCAGTTCGATTTAACCCATTGAACAATACTCATGACTTATAACGTGACTGCACGTAGACAGGCCTGTCAGGAATATGACCTAGTCATGGATGTACTATTGGCCGTCGAATATGGGAAATGTGTAAAACAGTAAGTCGTTTTGGAATCAAGGATAAATGCAACTTCCGTTCTGTAGTCAGTGAGGCAAACTGAACTGATGTCGGATTGCGAATTACTGGGACGATACAAATACAAGAACTATGCATTACCGCTGTTTAATAAATTTGTATATTTCAAACCTTTGCAAAATAATCATAATACCAATGATAATGTGAACCAAATGACCCTCGTGAAGAGTTTCATAATATACCAGATATATGAGCTATCTCATTCCATGTATTTGACCGTCATAGAATGTAAATATATGGTTACGGACTTTCGGAAACGCTTGTCCGTCTGACTTGCTTCCCTGAATTGATCACGGACATAGCTGCTTGTCCTGAAAATGCCACAACATTAGGGTTCAGTCTAGCGGGTAATGCCAGAAAGGGTCAAGTTCAGTGGGCATTTGTTGCATGCGAACAAAATAACACATTTTCACATCAGTTAACTCAAAAACACCCAACATTTATTTGGGAGATGTCGTGACACCCACAAAAACTGACCTCGTCAAATGGACATACTTGAGTTGGATGAATTGCGAAACTCAGGTGTGCTTCACGCTCCATTTTTCTTTTGTCGAGTTATTTCAGCGAACGCTAGGCCACATCGACTGACCTCACTACTCTCGTCCCCATCTCTCCCCCCTGCATAGCACAAGCACACATTCTTAATACGTGTACACTTAGGCTCGAATTCACACACCACAATCGAAACAGGTAAACCAACGACAGAAGGTTTAACAGTGCGAAAATTGACTAAAACGAGGGCATGCAATTCAATTGGAATTGGTCTGGAACTGTGCTAAAAAAAGTGGCCTAGACATATTGTCACTCAACGAGTTGTCAAACCTGAGTGCTCAAACCGGTGGTATGTTTCATGCCACTTTAGGACTGTCATACGACAGGATAAGAGTAAGGATAACAACACCAGGGTGAGCATCAAAATAACAGGTCACGCAATTTGCGGACTACAGGAGGAGGAGCAGGCGGACAAACCCACACCCCAAATTCACTAACCAGCCATAGGATCACAAGCCAACCCATCCCTACACCCGCCCATCGCTTCGCACAAGCGTGGATACGCACAAACCCACTGTTTCGCGATTAGAACCTTGAAGTCGACAGATGGATTGGCCAGTTCATTGTGAGGCTGACGCCGAAGGGGTACATGTTAAACGGAAGAGGATGTCGACATTTGTAAACTTGTTTTCAAATCTCATCGGAGAAACATGGGGACGGATAAGTTGGGAAATTTCGCGTAGGCATACTAAATCAGAACCAGGACAAAGTGGATTGACTTTGAAATTTGCTGAAAGGAGAATAACTTTTGTTGCAATCTAAATGGTGGATCTCTCGATGCACTTGATTGCATCGCATGCCTCGTCGATGAACTCTTCACATGGTGGATACCGACAGCTCGTACCAGATTTCCTATCTGTTGAAGATTTCCGACTAAAACAGCATTCTGTCCTAGAGTAAAGTAGTCTCCCGAGCAGTTTCCATGACCCTGGAATTCTGACCGAATTTGGAAGCAGTTTGAGTTGCTTAGCTATTTCTAGCCTTCATATCCTATCGCACACAGTAAGTTTAATAAATGCACCGAAAAAAATCCATTATTATAAGCCGTTAAGGGAAAGCAAGGGACAGATGACCAAAACCTGTCTTCGTCATACATAACAGAAGAGCTATAGCGAGGTGAGGCAAACTACATTTTCGGTCATAGACTGACAGTCAACAGTTACCTGCTCGGGAGGAAAATAACTGAAACATGACATCTGGTTCCTATAGATTAAATGATCTCTTTGTTTAGGTATTAGAAATGATTTATTTAAATATCTTGTTCACTAACACGGAGCAGTGTAACTAGTTGGCGAGTTGTCAACATTTCAGTCACCATGAGCAACATTTTGAACGACTGATTCGACTAGCTTGTAAAATTCGCCCCACATTTAGATTATCCTTGATCTGCATGAAATTCTACCGATGTTTGTTCACGTACTCTTGGCTCGCTAGACGAAACGTCAATGTTGCTTGTTTAACAAACTTTGAACCCCTAAAATTGCAATCTGAAGAACCAAGTGAAAATGCGTAACCCTGACAAATACTACCATTAAGTTGATGTACCTGACGATATGAGCGAATCAAACTGAAGCAAGCAGGCAATTCCGATTGGCCGGTTTCGACAATTTGCTGGTCATGTCTGTTCACCGCAATCATTCAGCTTTGTTAACAGGCTGTCAGCGGAGTAGCAAAACGAAGTCTTTCGTCAGGTCTGCAAATGATGCATTAGAATTTTCAAACTGGGGGTGTACAACCTACTGTTTCGCCTTTTTGGCCGCTCATGACTAAGGAATTGTTGGACGAGTGCAACAAAGCAAACAGCCGGAGCGAAACACATTTGTGGTTTGCTTCAATGTTCAGCTGATGGATGACCAAGTGAATGAATAGGGGCAACCCATAACTTTCCAATCAGGTGCTCGCTGGATGGGCTTGCTGAGCACGGTATTAGTAACATGATCGACCGAACGTAACAGACCGGACGAGAAGGACAAACGGGCTTCATGTGGAAAGTGCAGCAAAATTACGGTTGCATCGATGTTATGAATTTCAGGGTTTAGTGTATCACGCTCATACGACTGTTGGAAAACGGCGACTTTTCGCTTCCGATCATTCCAAAATTGCTAGGAAGCTAACCCCAAGTTTTTGGTATGCGCATTGGTTAATAAGACCATGGATTTGTGGATATTACCCTCGCTTAAATTGGTCTCGTTTCAACAATTTTCTTGAAAATGTTAGAGTAAAGTTTGGAAACGTTGACAGAATATCGATCACCCCTCCTATATTGATCCGCGAGTCAGCTAATGCCACTATTATTCATTCCAATTAAAGGGATTTCAGCAAATCAGAGTTCTCAATTAAGAACTATTTGACGTGATTTATTGTGAATGATATAATGTCAATAATACAGCATTGTTGGCAGACGTAATTCGCTAACCTTTCAACTACCGTGAGTAGCCTTGAGAAAGGCAAGATTTTTAATCATGCGGTGGTCTTCAAACAGGCTGGGAATGGTCTAACAGAACTTCTTCATCACAAGAACAAACACTCAGAATAATCAGGCGTCATCTAATGGGAACATGACTGCCTCTCCCACCCTGAAGAATCAAAGGTTAACTCTTTCACAGTGTGCGTAGCTGTCTTTCTGTTGTGTTTTATATAGAATAACCTTTTCGAATTATCACATCCAATGGAACACGGAATATTTCTTTTTCAGCCAATTAACTTGTTAGTTTAAACCAATAATTCACATTTGAGAATCCGATGGGATGGCATGGGAAGTCACAAATATTTCCCTTTATCGGCATGATCAAAGCAGCAAGCCTATGAATCACACCAAGCATCATGTACATGATCATCGTGCTGTGATACTACGGAACGATTCATTCATCTTGTGTTGTTTAGGCTAGCTAGATAACCGTTGATTGCATTCAACTTCTGATCATATGAAACAGCAGACATTTTTAACGATTCGCGATAATGAGCCGGAATTCATTTCCCGTTCGACCACTTTCTATGAAATTAATTGTCACTGCATTGGATGAGAAAACCTTAACATTCATATGTTGGATAATCCTGAACATTCACGAAATTATTCATCAGGGTGACATCAACGCTTGATTCCTTAAGAAATCTTGGGAAAATTGCAAAACTGTTTCATCCTCGTTGGGAATCATCAGCAGTGTATATCCACCGAGCCCGAACTGGGACGCAAACCCGTGACGAACAAAATTTACAGTGTCACATATTGTCTCATGGATGACAATTGTCAGTTTATGGTATTGAGGCTGTTCATAGACAGCACTTAAACAGTCACAAAATGTTAAATACTACATGGGATATGAGTCTATCCTTATGAATGCCTAAAAACAGCACTTTATTGGGTTTTTAATTTTCAAAATTCGTTACATCCCTGACAGTTATGTGCCAGTAATGAGTTTTCGCCAAATTCCTCGAAGTAGCCTAAATGCCATGCAATTTGTAACTGTTCCAGACGGTTTACCGTATACTTCACTAGGTCAGCATAAAGGTTCGTCGTCAGACTGATTGTATGATGCGTATCAAAGTTTCGAAATCAAGTGGATCTTAAGAAATTGAAGTGAGCCGTCGACAGTGATCTCGGACACACTTTAAGTGTTGGTTATGCTACATTAACGTAAAAATAAGTATGACCGTCCCATCTCTTGGATAGGCAAAGAAAACTGAAGCCAAAAAAGTCACCCATGATGCACTTCTAGAATATGCGTTGGAACAAGTAAGAGACACTAATTATTCATACGGTCGCCTTGGTGATCTTTCACCTTTTATGTTTCAATTCATTCATTAATTAAATAACAATGTACAACATTTTTCAGAAAGTGGGCCGCGGCCAACAAAGGGTTGCCAAGTGAGGTAGTTGACCAGTGGCGGGAAGATCCGAACCCACGACCTTATCCGTTTGGCCACCGCCGACCAACTGCCTCCAAATCCCATGTTTCAATAGCTGCCTGTCTAAATGAGACGAACATTGACGGAACAAGCGTACACTGGGAGCCGTGTGCTTGAATGTGTTGCCCTGTCTTGAGCGTAAATGGCCTCTTCACCCAACCTCTTCCTGGTTCTTAATTTCAATTTTCCAAAGTGGTTGGTAATACTCCTTCTTTTGCTAGTCCTCTACTGGTCAGTCACACTGTTTAAAACCGATTCGACCTCCTGGGAGGCGTGAGAATTTTTTCGTCATTGCCTAATGCATTACAATAACGGATATCCTTCTCGTCATGGTTCCGCAGCTGGAGTAAATAAACGAGGAAAAAGCTCTATAGTTCATGCTGAAATTAATGGTAAGGTCCCGGGTCCGGCCAGATGTTTATGTGGCTTCAGTTGGCGTTGCTAACCAGAAACCTGGTCATTTAAGACAATCTAATTAAACTCTAATTGTTCCAGCTCAGTCTCCTAATTGTCACCTGGTGACAACCACAGGTAGTCAGTCATTGAGCCGGTTAGCCCGAGAGCGAAAAAAAGATTTGGTTTTGTACTTGAATGAAAAAGTGTAATCGAGAAATGAATTGACGATTTCATGAAAGGTTAAGTATTATGGTCGATAGATAACCTGAGCACTATAGTCTGTCAGTGCATAGTCCAAATGCAATTGTGGTGCTTAAGTAGAAGAATAACTGGTCAAGTGAGTGTAATATGGTATGCAAATCGAATGAGCCAAAATAACGCTAAAGATGATGGACAGCCAAGCTAATTCATTCTGTCCTAAACACAACAGCTTCCTCGGAGAAGTCGCTCGGCAGGGAGGAAATAATGTGATTAAACAGCAAGCAGCGCCAACCGTGTTTGGCACGTTTGTTCAAAGAGAATGATCTACATACAGAAATCGACCGGAATGACAGATGTTCAGTTCTCAATGTAGCGTGGATTTACGCTTATAAGGGAGTTTGTAGTTGACAACTGATTTGTCATCGGACCACGAAGAATCGCACAAGTTTTAGACGTGAACTCCTAGATCGACTTGGTCAGAGTTTGAGAGTGGCAGCAAAAAACGGGACACACTAGTAAAATACATTGATGAAATTAGCCGCAATTAATGACATTCTAGCTTACTAATGAGTTATGTGGAAGTGGACTGCATCAAAGGAAGGCGCGTGCCTGGAATTTTCAAGACTTCAGTAAAACTAGGGAATAGCTTTCCATGATCGTGAATAGAAACTTGAGCTGATAATAACACGTTCAACTTCAACCATTAACTTATCATAACTTTCACAAATGGCATCCAATGGATTTGCAGTACGATAATCCAAGCCTCGAACCTAACAGAAATTCACGGGAGATTTCTAACTATGCATGTTCTTTTTGGAAATGCTCAGTCTTGAGTGTTTACCTAATGTGCAGGTCCCTGTATATTTTACACTCGCAGTCTGAAGCTGACTAATTTGCGACAGCAATATGTCCTTTTAGTTACCACTATCAAATTCGTATCTAGCCTAACTCCACTGCTAATTCCTAACCCCTCGTTTTTTTACTTCATAGCTGCATGACCGATTCTTGCGATTTACAGGGAATTGCATAATTTCACTGGACCGGCAGATTCAGGGTGCGGTTACATTGGCTGACAAAGTTCGCAACATGACAACAGCATGTTTAACTCGACCCTACAGCTGACGACTTGTTCACAGTCCGTGCTGTGTTATTCGTAGACGTTCTCAATCGGATACAATGACCAGGTTGCAACCCAGTTCCTAATTCATTAGTTTACTAATTAATAATTTTGGGATGACCCTGCTACCATGGATTAGTGAAAACTCTACAGACGTTTCCGTAATGAAAGTAAAAGCCGCGATCCACTATCAAATCGGATGATCTTTTGCAATATTGAGCAGATGTTACAACGTGCTGGACATTCACCATAGGATTATTTCATACAAATGGCATAAGCGAGGATCTTGCACTCAAAATATCAATTTTTGGTTGTCAATTCCCCATCTTATCCACATATTATATATATATATTCTTTGGATTTCATAACATACCCCCTAGGATATTCGATCCTAAATGGACTTGACCATTTGCAGTTTCACAGACTGGTCTCGTATGATCGTCAGCTTAACCGACATGTAGTTCTTGTCAACAGAAGAATAATGTGATCTTTAGTAGTGAAAACCCTCGACAGAAGATAATTAATGACACTTACTTTCAGATATCTATTTCCTTTTCAATATTTCTTTAATTCCCTCTTTGTTGCCTGTCATCTGAAACAATATCGTAGCGGTTATGCAGATTTAGTGAAAATATAAATCTTTCACGGAAATTGGAAATTTCCAAACATCCGGGAAACACATCCATTAGTTTGAACCCAGAAACTATCTGTTGAATCTATACATAACTTTGGAAACATTACATCCACGTAAACTGAAGTATATGTATATACCATTACGCTTCCATCGTAAACGTATTTTTCTACCCTATGAGACATTAAGAGATAGCCTCGTTATTGTTGCATCAAGCTATCTATCTCAAATGACCCTAAATTAAAAACACGGGAAAATACTTACGTGTTGTCACTATTTGGACAAGGGAAGCATAAATTCGAAGTATGTGCATGAGTCACAACACCTGTACACTGCTAGTCATTCGTGGAAAATGTACTTTTGATCACTCTAATCCGGTCAAATAGCGGAGCATGGTAACAGCGAAAACAGCTCGGCCAACGAATTCGTTTGATGTCAAGCCCCTAAAAGGGTGTAGTGAATTCAGCTTCATACCAAATGCATTTTGCTACCAAATTGTACTTTGATCCAACTTGTACTAACGGAAATCTACTAATTCCTGGTCCGATCCATACGGTCAAGTCTGGTGACCTTGACCTACAGAATTTATAGGCTGAATTACAGCCAGATTTTGCAAAAATTGCCGAGCTTTGTTTTCTCAACTCTTTAATTGCAACGATATGCTAATGTGCCATGGCAAAATAGCCTAAATATTTTTTTCCGGGGGATGAGGGCGTTCAAAGTGAAGCAAATAATTTTCGTTTATTCAAACTCCCGGAGCACATGGAATCATCGCTTTGTTTGAATAGTGTGCTCTTCAGCGCAGCCATGATCAAGTGGCCTATTTGCAGTATGACAGCTACGAAATCGAATCTTCCCATCGCCGGAAAACTTCGAATTGCCAATCCTCGGTCCGCCTAGAAGTGATGTGAACGGTCGGAAGTAAAAGTTGCATTTTAACAGATAATGGAATTAGATCATTTTACCGGTGTCATTACTGAACCCCAACCCCTAAGAGATCCGGTAGCAAACACAATGAAAATCTATTTACCACAATGATAGCCGCTCCGCCGAAGAACATGGACAGTGACGTAGTACGCGGTCCCCTTGAAATGAAGTACGAGGTTGTTAAGGCATGACAGATCAGTATTGACATCATTGAGGAACACGGATGGAGCAGGAGGGAATAAATATAAGCGCTCCTAAATATTTTATAACTGACTAATAAAATGGATCACTAAAAATGCAAACATTCTAGTTGATCTAATTCCACACACCCATACCCCACTGACCCAAATTCGGGGGATTCCGGAATCGTCACAATAATTTTGATGGCATAAACTGAGTAAAAATGAAGCAATTTTAGATTCTGTGGACTAGCAGCAA
>LUCM01000398.1:14146-91858 GCA_008360955.1 Fasciolopsis buskii | reverse complement strand
CCCTAAACACCGACAGAATGGGACGTCCAGACGGGAAATATTGTTTACGGTGTTCAACTTTTCTGTCAAATGGCACTCCATTTTCGACGTACTAACTTGGTACCATCAATGTAATATTTACACTTCGATAATCAGCATCTGGGTTTGTGCTTCTGTTTGGCCTTCTGGTGAACCATTCCGGTATGGCTTGAAATGAGTATCAACGACCGAATGACCGAATGAATCAACAAATTCGACACGTTCGATCAATATTCCCTCAAGAGTTTCCAAATGGAAATGCTCTTCGCTTTTACCCTGCTTCGCATTGCCTGTCGCGTCATAAATCGCACTACCCAGTTACTCTGACCATGACCGTAATCTCAGTGACCAGTAGGACCACGGTGAGCATCTTTCATGCAGAGAACTTAGGCCAAACAAACCAAAGGAGGATAAATACAGTTGTTTCCAGTTGTGCTGGCAGAATTTCGAGATGGCTCAGTCCTGTCAACCACTGTCCTGTTCTCGGTGGGTTAACAATTCAAAGGGAAATAAATTATCTGCTGCCGTGTTAGGTAAATCTTCAAGCGTAAGATCAGAGCGATTTTGTCTAGAGGCACAGCATACGAATCGTTTCGCAACGCCTCACCAACGCAGATGTTTCGTTCATAGTGCACATTGTAATTAACCGCATGATTCAGGTACGAATGCAACAACAATCACTAAACACACACACACACACACACACACACGTCCTGGACCAACCGGATGAAATCTCCTGGCCATCCCAGGCAACATGTTATCAATCAAACATTCAATCAAGTTCACACACAATGATACGTGTTTCCAATCACACATTGTATGTATGTGTGTGTGTGTGTGTGTGTGTTGGGTGTACGCACGAATTGTAATGCTGACCATCTGAGGTGGACAGATCGGATTTATTACTCATATTTCGGTGACTGATTATTCGTTTTATAATTATCTATTCGCAGTAAGTAGACAACCGTGGCGGTAATTTAATAAGTTTATCTCAATGCTCCAGTCATCTCTCTCTCTCTCTTTCTGTCGCGTTGTCCGTGTTGGATTTCGTTCATTTTGCGCAGCTCCGTTCAGTCAGTTGTCTCTCAACGGATTGCATATCACCACGAGATAGAGCTGGAAACTGTCTGTTTGTCATTTTGAGAGCTTTATTTTTGTTCTGCGGCCATGATGTGGTTCATATCGTCATCAGTCTTTCCCTTCACGTAAACGATGAACTCTTTACACAATAGAACCTATGCAAGTGGCATTGGCTCAGTCTGATCACTGGTGAAATGACCAAAGGAAAAAGCTGAGTACAGACATCGTGGTGGAATATTTATTGTTTTCTTCGCACAGGTGTGGCTCGTAATAAAGCGAATTAGTCAATTAGTTCTGAATTGATTGTTTTGAGATCTCGCATTTAGCTTAGCAAAAGATCGGACGTAGAATGCGCAGGTGCACTCTGATTTTCTCTCTTTCTCTCTCTCTCAAGCACACGCTCACCCACCCCACTCCACTCCACCCCTCCACTCACACAATCACACAAACGAGTTGAACTGCTTACAATGCGCCAAATTAAACTCGTTCGTTTTCAGCACCCTCATATCCAACAAACTATCATTGACCAAGATACTGTCGATTATTTCATGTACCTTTATGGCACAATAAATTAATGAGCATATGAAATGATCGTTGTCACCAGCGAATCACAATTATGCCTGAAAAAGTACCATGGCCTCAGTGCCCTGGAACATTATTGAACTTCTGTATGATCAACGACGAAGCATGTTCAATGAAGCTCCAATATGGACCCTGGTACGTTGATTCGTATTCACTAGCCCGAGCAAATTCCGAAAGTATTGGACATTTTAAAAAGTCTTTTTTAATGGAACGAAGATAGGCCTTATGGCCAATGGGGGGCCGCCAGGAGGGCGAACCGACCGGCGGTGGGAAGATTCGAATCGTAGCTCTTCACATCCAGACGCCACGACCTTATCCACTGACCACTGTATCTCCTGACAGATTACTTCGCATTAGTAGCATCTGTCGGAAAGCCTGTCCTTCGACCCATTTCGCGTTTGCAACACAAGCAAATTAAAAAATGCTTAATCGTCTTTGGATCAATCTGTAACAGTAATAAGGAGACTGGTCATCACCTTTTAACCACTCTGTTTTGGGATGAGGTATTCTATCCGGCGCGAAGCTATGGAAAATCTCTAATCAATAGGCCAGGCAAACAGGAAATCCAAGCAGTTTGGGAGTATTAATAGTGCTTTCTACACCTACGTACTCTTACCACGCGCAACCGATGAGCATCGGACAAGAGCTAGGCTCTCAAGAAGTTCTGTTATTGCAACTTTTAGTTGAGACGAACCGTCGATACCTTAGTTGCAAAACAGTTAATGTAGAAATGGTCTCAACAAGAAACCGATGTCACTGAAAGAATGCCAGGTCAAAAACGGTCCGAAGCTCAGAGATTTTACCTCAGCCTCCCTCCCCCACCGCTTGATAAGGATTTCACGATGCTGACCGACAGAAATCTTGCGGCCAAACATGGATACCAGCTGAGGCTGAACTTGTGACCATTGACTTCGAATTCGTTTCTTCAGATTGTGTGTCTGTACATCTAATAACTTTTCTTTTATTTGGTATCAACAGTGAAAATTGCCTATGATCACTTTATGTTGCTCTATACCTTTTTGAAAATCATTTTGACACTAACTAAAAAACTGTACTTACCAGATGGATTAAATGTTTCGCTTAGCGCTAGGGAGATACTGACACCTCCCAATCTGCAGATTTTCTCACACTATCTCCGGTGCGTCATAACAAATTGCTGATTTCATCAAATGCCCATTCAGTCCAGCTTTCTAATTGTGAGATTCTGAAGTTATTTTCACTAGCCTAGCTTATGTCCGAATACCATATCGTCGGTGGGTAATTACCAGATAGATTCAATTCGATGGTCAGAATTCATGTTTCATTTTACTGATTTACGTGGGAAATGGCACGAGTAACGGCTTCTACTCAACTGTACACACAGAAACCAATCAGGTCAGTATGATCAAGATAAGATTTGTTTCCAACCCGTGTTGCTTTCGGGAAAGCTCGCTCTCCCTATCTCATTGTTTCTACCACCTCAAAGAACCAAACTCACACCCGATTATCCCGTGGGCGAAACAGCCACATCAGAATAAGCGGAAGTGTGAGCGTGAGTGCAGTAACCTTTGTTGGGACAGCGAAGAACCTGTTTAATCTATGACCCTCTTAAACGCTTGCATGAATCAGTCGGAACGTTTTGGGTAAACTAGCGTTCATTGTTTGCACATGTGGTCGCAAACTATTCCCAATGATCCGACTGTTCACAGCTGAAATTAAGCCTGAGGGTTCAACTGCTACCGAACATCCAGTTAGGCGGCTACAATGCGAGTATTCTGTGCTAAACACGATTCCCAGTCAGATATGAATAGCAACTGTCCGCCGTTCACAGTGAATGACCCTCTACTGGGATTACGGACCGAATGGATTTCGATGCAAAGGTGCTTTGGTATATTTTTCTTGTATCGAGGACCAGATTCGCCCTGAGGGGTCCAAGTAATTGGCGCCAACCTGTATCAAAGTTTCGGTTACTGAGATTCACGCAGGCGGAAAGTGGCAGATTGTTTTCCTACTGTTCCCTTGAAAACACGAATTTCGCATTAACCACAAAGTGAACACGGGGAGAGATAAATTTATCACCAAAGTAGTATTCAAACGAACAAGTGTGACACTCTCGTGCTCTCCCTCTAAATCTGGACGTTTTTTACACATTGACGTTTTGCTTCTCTGTTCCCCAATTGATAGTTCACTGCCGCCTTAAGTACATAAACATGACAACCCTTTGTTCGCGAATCTTCTTATTTTACAATGTAAATTGGCTGAAAATACCCTTGAATCAGAGCACTGAATTAACTGGAAAAATGTTGTGCGGTGAAGTGAGTTGCCTATTGTATTTTCATTTGTCTTTTGTCGCCACAGGTTGACGGCATCAGACTACTGACAGGTGGAATTTGGCCTGCCGACTTCCACTGCTGCCAGATGGATAACGATGTACTTGTCAGCCTTAGTCGACTGAATTCCAGTCAACAAAGATGGCGGATGAGTTGATGGTAAAACAGATGGATAAACAGTTGAACTTGTGGGCTCATTGTTCTAGGGGAAACTTATTCGACAACAGGCTTCAAGAAGCGGCGAAATCGTAGGTTTTCTTGGCCGTCTGCAACTTAAAAGAAAAGGTTAATCCTAGCTTAAGGTGCACGAAGGGGAGTTGAATTGTGAAGGAAAACGAAAATGTACTGTCTTTCGACTAGATAGCCTGTCCATGTTGAATAGGTATCGGTGACATTTAATAAAAACTCCTTGATTGTAACTGTGAATGACAATGTTAATAATAGCGTTGTTGGTAGATGTAATGCTCCAACGTTTCGGCTACCGCGGGTAGTCGCGCATCGATTTTTCGATACACTCCTTACATCATTTATTCCTGATACTCCATGACCGTCCCCAAAATCACCATTTCAAGTGATGACCGGACCGATTGACTTGTTTTTTTTTCACAAAACGCCTATCTCTGACTGGCTTATAATTTGTTAGGACAGTGATTCGGATGAATCGGACAAATTGTGCAGTATGGTCAAAAACCAGTGGTCACATTTGCTTTCCAGTGACTGAATGAATCAATTGACTACTCAATTCGTTTTCACTTCCCATTGATCAAGGGTTGCTAACTGCAGGAAATAATACTGTCGGAACTGTACTGAACAGGAAAATTAATCGGGCGATGATCCATGTACCAAGATGACATAACAGATGATTTTCATAGTACATTTGCTTCGGTGTTGCAATTTCAGAATGGAACTGTGCCAATAAAGTTTGGGCTATGGAAGGGGTGGGGACAGGAACTACACGTCGTAGTTGCATTCTATGATTCCATTCAATGAAAGTTTTGTCGAGAACCAATTCCGTTCCTTCTCTTTAAAATCAAGTAATTCGGATCATGAATCTAACCAGAACGTTTCAACTTGATGCTGCAAGTTTGATTTGGAGCGCACAGAAAACGTAATCTGTTCATCGATCACTCCCCCTTGTACAATGCATCCATCAATCGAAACACCGTCAAGCATGCGACAGAATTGCACACAGATGATTCAGCACAAAACAGCCAGTGTGGAAATCGCCATTTGACGCGTTCATATATATGCAATCCATCTTCGAGCTCCATGTGTTCCCAATTAATTCAGTTCGTTGAGTAGAATACCAACATGAATGGGAATACACGTGTCGAAATATTTGCAGACACCAGACTAATACCAGTTCAAGTCACACGCACTCGCGTTCGTACGCGTGTCCAGATGCGATGCAGAACACGTGCAGATCGAACTTGTGAACGACACATCGTGGTCGGGGGCAGGCAGCGGTCTGGTTAAAAATTCGGACAAGCTTTGAACAATTGATTGCTTGGTTCAGAGATTTTACACCATGGTGATGGTACCGGCAAATTCAAGTTTGGACAGATCTCATTTTGGAGATCGATTAGTTTCGCCGACGAGCGCACTTTATGTCCGGATTCATAGAAGCGCGGTTATCAGGAGAAATTTCCATTTATTTCGATAACAATAAACCAAGTTTTATTTGGCTTGACAACGCATTAATTTTTCGGGGAAACGATTTTCCATTGTTTGTATGTCGCTAAGCATGTGAAGTCATGTTCGATTTCAAAGTGAATTTTTTAATCCTTCTCTCCTAATCCTGATATCAGTTTTACTGTAAATTTATCATCTACCCACAGAGGGATATCGATTATCTAACGTCACTTTGGATCCCGAATTCACGTGCATAATGGAATGCGGGGTGGTCAGCCCTACCTTATATTCCTGGTGGGTTCGACTTATGAAAGGGGGGTGAGAATAAAAAAACAAAATTGCGTATACATGCAACGTTAGGAAAGATTGGAGCAGTAAAGATGAAATTCACATGGTGCTTGAGATTTTAGACTGTGCGCCAAGAAAAAGCAAGACAGTGTAGTTAAAAAGGGAGAGAGGAAGAAAACGAGAAATATTATTTGCATGCAACATTTTTATTTATTACAGCTTCGCAATTGAATTTAATTTGACATCATGTTCACCAATGTTCACAATCGACTGATTTTCATAGCTCTGTTTGTCCAGTTTTGGTCCTCAACTGTGTCAGAAAAAAACTGTGCTTACCGAACATTGTCACAATTGTCTTTGGGTTTTGAGTTTGTATTTGCCTGTTGCAGCGCACGTGAGACAAGCTATCAGAAATTATCCTAATCAAATTATTCCCAGTGGAGAATCCGTATTTGTTTTCTGGTCAATACTAGATGACATCCAGTCAAACAGTACACTGGCTCACAGTATCTGTGTAGTGATACTGAATGACTTAAGAAGCTTTTCGTCCTGCTTGTGTCCGGGTGTGTGTGTGTGCATGTGTTAAAATTTGCTCACGGATGGAATCTTTGCAAACCACCATAAATGAAGAGACAAAGACGAGAGTCCCTTGAGAGAACCGCGTAGAGGACACAATTCATACACGAGCCCCGGTCTGCCTATTTCCGAAGTTCTGTTCATCTGTCATCTGTGTGTCATGCTTGCCTGTGCTAAAACGTTCACTGACAAATAGACTACATGTTCGATAACGCAGTCACCAAATGTCAAACTTGTACTCCACCGATTCAGTCACATTCAACTATTCGATGTTCTCGAAATGATTTCTAGTGAATTCCAGTTTTGCAGATTCAAATTCCGATGGATTCAACCGCAATCTGAATAATTTGAGAATGGTAAATAACATTGTGAACGGCCTTAGGGAACATACACGAAACTCTAACACTGTACAATAACGAGGTACATATTCTACTAGCTTTTTATGTCAATAGACTGAGAAATAATATTTTGCCCAATTACAATAGATCAGCATAAAAAAACGTGTAAACAGCGAATTTCCAGGAAAATTCCAGTGGTTTTGCTGAATGCTTGCAAAAATCCGTATTTCAGATAAACTCAGTTGATCTTTTACAAATTCCCATCTCATTTTAAATAGGATTTGGATTGCCAACTGTTTAGAAATACTGCGGTCCGGCGATTCGTTTTATCATGCGTCAGTTCGTGTGCGCCGGCATTTCGGTGGGCAATCGTAAAATCGACGATGTGATAACAATCAGTGTGCACAAGACTACCTAAATCACCCATATCATTGGCATTTGAATTTCTTGTATCGAAATTCCTATAGGACTTGGTTATATTGACCCGCGGTGGCAGTATAATGCTCACAATAGTGAATGGAACTGATCTGACTTGGCTTAATTCGGTGGGGATATGATTTTCAAATCGGGCTGCATTTAGCCGTAGATAAAAACAACTCAATAATTGTGAAATGGCACGAGCAACAGAATGAATATATACCGAATGTGAAATCCACCTACTGACTGTGAATTCTAAAGTGGTCACTGTTGGCCGACCGATCCTCTTGTCGGATTCTGTGTTGGCACAAAAACGGACGAGTTTATCGATTTTTTCCTGCAAACTTTTTTTCTAACTGATCCAAACATTTTGTCACAACGCACGCCAAGATTAAGTTCCTGAAATACGGCTGATCCGGTTCAAACCCACTGATTTTCATTTGGACAATATGTTCTATGTTACCACTCAAAATGCTGGAGGCAGTCGATCTTTTGCATCGGATATCTAACTCAAGATTTCCAAACTTACATTGTAGACTGAGACCTAACCAAGCGAAGAGTAGATAAAATCTGACAGAACTTCAAAATAAAGTGTCACAAATTATGGAGAAGGAGATGGAGTTCTTGACGGTTTGTGGCTTCACTCCGGTATCTTGTTGCTATTGCCGAATTCACTTAGGTAACTACCTGTAATGGTTCTCAGTAGTGTTTCGCATACGGATGGATGAACAAGATTTCCCTGGATGCACACGGCCGGTTTTGCGATTATTGCTGCTCTTCAGGTATGCATACCCGGTCCGCACGCCCCTGTCCAAACATTCCTATACTGGTGAGCTCCCTCTTTAGTTTCCCACTAAAATCTCATTTGAATCGTTGGGACTGGATAGTAAGTCCATACTTTTGGTCCTTTTGTCCCCTTTCTGAAGATTACCCTTTCCTGACCGACGGAAATCCTCCGACGAATAACCATGCGATTCTTAAGGGGACCTATCATCCATTCGCGCTCTTGATGATTCAAATGAGATCCTAGTGAGCACATGTAATAGTATTTGTGGGGAATTAACCCGCCTGGAATAGAGGCTTCTAGATCCAGGTTCTCTAGGTGAAATATGAAGGCCTGCCGCTTTGCTGTGTTCGACACAATCACCAAGCCAAAATCTGGTACAATTAGCGAAATGGAAGATAGCGTGATGTACACAATTTGAGTTAGGAAATGGAATAATTTTAGGGCCACGAGGATACAGTAAAGACGGCTCAGCGCTGCACCCGACGTCGATCAGTATCTGCAAATCTTCCCTGAATATGAACGTCGCGGAGCACTCTCTGAAATGATGGGGCATTAACAAACGCGCCAGAGAAGCTAAAAGAAAACACGAATTGTAAATATTATCACTCTGACGATTTCTATGGAGTCAGTGGTCGCTGGGACAGGATGTCTTTGTGATATTCTGTTTCATGAAATAATTCACCATGTGATATGATCGGTCAACTGAGCATAAAGAAACGATGGAAGCACTGTACAGCTGTTTCATCCTTGTTAGAAATCATCAGCAGTGCATATCCACCGCGCCCGAACTGGGACACCAAAAAGGGACGAAAGATTCTAAGTCGAACGCCTTAGCCATTACGCCACCGGGCAGGCTCTGAACGGCTTTTTGAACTTCATCACATGACGTTTCATCTGTTTTACTAAGAGAATCAAGAGATTTTTGTCCCTTAGATTTCGTGAACAGCATTGTGTGCGATAGGTGTTTTGACTCGGTTTCAAATTCGTATGAGTCAGCTTAAAGAAGACTCATCTACTCACGGTGAGCTTACAACTTAGACATTCTTTTCGGAAATGACCAGATCGGAATTATTGAACGAGTACGAGAAACCTCATGGAAGTTGCAGTTTTTGCACAAATGTGAAATTCATGAGACAAAAATGTCCACTTTCTCATTCTTCTGTAATTTAATTGATGCACCCAACATATGTAGAAAACTGGGCTTTGGGAAGTGACCAGGCAAAACATTGCATTGTAATCGGCAGTCTTCCAGCCACACGTCAAACTCATCGGGGAGAAATTACGCGAGCGTATTCCGAAGTGTGAGGCCTCCAGAACCATGCGTAATCTGAACGCAGGTGACACGAGAACTGAGCGGTTCCGGACGTCGCACGTCTCGCGTGCCAGGCTACCTGAATGACAGTGCTGCCTGTCGAACCTGGAGTATGTGGACAGCAGTGTGCACGTGTGGACAAGAAAAAGACAATGACGACAAACAAATCAGACCACAGTCGTCAAGGCTTGGGGGCAATGTACCCTACACCGCTAATCCATGGTGTGTCCACAGGCGACAGAAGGGAGAGCGGATTTAAGACCTTAACGATAGGTTATCATCACGTCTGGAACGAATGTGTCTGTGCACAGACAGTGCCATCTCCCGCGGTGCAGTAGCCAGACAAGTGACCAGACTGCTTAACCAGACGGGATCACAGGCGGCATCTTTTCCATTCTTGAAAAACCAATACCCCAGCGGGGTCATGGAATAAGGATCACGCGCAGTTTGCCTAACAGTCGAGACTACTTGGTGACAATGGTTGTCTTCTCTCTCTCTTTCTCGTCTCCTCGCTCGTTCTCCTTCATGCACACCACTCTATCTATTTGAAGATATCAGTCAACGGACCGCTTGCCTGCACGATGATACGGTATTAGTATTTCAGTTCCTTTTTCACCTTATTTCACCAGAACAAATTCATTCATCAGTTTTTGGGAAAACATTTTCATCAGTGTATTTTAACATATGGAATTATTTCTCATATTGTTATGTTGTCCTCGTCTTTGCATTAGTCTCTGGAACCCAACACGGTCACGACCTAAATCGGAATAAACTGATGTTTCTTCACTGGAATTACAAACACTGATGATTTTTACCCTAGGTCACCGTGCTACGTTATTGGGTCACAGGACCCACTTGTCGCACGCCCGTGTGGAGCATGTGTTGCTCAAAAACGTCTATGAAGGGCTAAGGATAAGCGCTATTGAAAAATGATAAAAACAGTGATTCGTGAGTACTCACGTAAAAAGGAAATAATGATGACCACTAGCACACACACACACCTTTAAATGTTCGGCCCTATGCAGTCACCTGCCTGGAATAATTAGGCAAAGATCCCACCCAACTGGTCCGTAGTTGATTTAGCCCTAATCATCTATCAATTGGGTAGCTACGCGAACCTGTCTTTGAGAAGAGACTCGTATGACTTCCTTCCTAGTCCTACTACCTAGATGAATCAAGTACGTCGAGTCCGTATTTCTTTATCAATTCTGCCTTCCAGTACCATCCGCGTTACCATTATTGTTGCTCACAACAATAATACTATTAATAGCAGCATAATAATAATAGTGTTCTTAATACAAATGATTGAATCTATATTTAATTTGAATTACATCAAGATGAAAAATTCAAAGTTAATAAGGTACCCAGTTCACTAAGCTCATTAATTCATTATTATTTATTAACAGGAAAATATATCCTTAATCAGCAGTGCGCGAGTAACATGTTAAACCATAGTGTAGTGCTTAGCGTAAACATTATCTAAACCCGCTGAATCGACATTGCTCCCGTGACCTTTTGCTTTTAGTGTATTTTTTCGGTATCAATTTATATGACCACAGAGAATTTCTGGTTTGACATCTGTGACAAATTGATGATAACTGTTAGAAGTAAGGAGACAATCATCATCACCATTGTGATATATATATATATATATACATATATTTATGTATATATAGTAGTGTCTGGGTGAAGGAACAAACTTCCCCCGGAAAAACGGGACCGGTTTCGCGGTTACTGCCGCGAAGCCAGTCGTGTGCTTCTGAAGAATTTTGACAAGTCATCCGAGTAAGAAACACACTACTGATAACATAACGATAAGATATCATTATGAACCTCATTTATAATCACCAGAGTGCAAAAGCTTTCTGAATACTCATTCAGAGTTCAATGGCTCATAAGTCGGTAGCATCAACTGAACCTCAGGTAGAACATAATGCTTAGATTGTACTATTTTACTGGATCTATTACCACCGAACGTAAATTACACAGACTCTAGTGCTTAATCAAAAGTGACAATTTGCATATCTAATAAAAATGGTCTGAATTCGGAGATGGATATAATTCCGATTTATTCAAACAGTACCAGAGAAACGATAGATTGAGAATTCAACCTCTTTAGTATGAACCAGTCGTCATACTTCAATTGACGTCGTCAACCAAAGCCCGAGTATATCATAGCCCTTCCGTCATTTCGAGATGGGACAAAGAGCCAGCTTTTATGCAGAATGAGGAATGCAGTCGCGGACTATGCACCGAAACGTCGATGCCACGAGCCTGAATCGGAACGTCAATCCTCCGCTGGCCCGCACATGATCTAGCTCGGAGCTACCGTGGACTTGGCTCTCTGACACGATTTACGTAAGTTAAAATCCAGTACTGATCTAACCACTATTTCAATGACAAACAATGGTTGTAGTTTGGCTGCATATTGCATGAGTGGATTTCCCAATCTGCTATCAGATGTATTTGTTCTTCATCTTATCTGGTATCCGGAATTTGAAGCTTGATCGGCATTTAGCTAATCAGCTTGACCCTATTTTTCGCCCCATAAGCTCCCTTGTGACTTTAGTGGGATGGTTGCATCTACACCTCTCCATACACTTGTTAATGCCAGTCTGAAGCACACTCTTGTAATGATATCAAAGTCATGTTTCTTAAAGAAGTTCCATTTCGTGATACTGAGTTTGACGTGGCAGGATTGAGCAGATTGTAGGCATTAAATGGCATGAGAACTTCTTGTGTACGATATTTTCTCTCATAAATCTCAAAGCAAAAGTTGTTAGTCTGATCTTTTTTCCTCGCAAAACAATCTAGCATATTTCATTACAGTCAATAGATTGGCATATTTTCGCGATATTCAACGAAAATATCCAGAAATCACAGTTCGAAAAAGTTGCAAAAATTTTAATACTTACAGTGGAAAAAGATCATTTCCGTATTTCTTTTTACCAATCAGAATCCCGTCTCGGACAAATTAGTTATTGCGCTCTATGCAATTCCACGCGGGTCAGAGTGCCCGGGAACCTATTTTACCTAATTATTCCATCAGCCTTATTTAGATTTATTCCGGACGTTCTGTGCCTAAACTAAGAACAATTGGAAGCAAAATGGTGCTTTGTTTAAATGAGAGATCACTTCGCACCGAATGGTTGGAAATTGGTTGCCCAAAGACTAGACGCCAGTGTGGATATTACCTGTAGTAGATATGATGCATCATATGCGTGAGAGAATTTTACCAAACACTCATTCTCATTCCAAAAGAAGGAGTAAACCAAAGTAAGCAGACACACGGATATCTCATGGATGTGTTTGGTATGGAGACTAAGATGTCAAGTCATAACTGTATGTTAGATTGGATTGCAGTTAAATCAAGATTATAGTCAACTGTACCAGATATCTTTCTGTCTTGTGACCACTAATGTCAGAGGAATTTGTATCGACACCTGAACATCCTACCAGATGGGGTATGAGACCATTAGGGTGAATGTTACTTGGCTAAGACAATTCGGGCTAAGAAAAACAAAATGACGTGGGCTGGAGGAATTTTTTCTGCTCAGTATGACTTGGTAACCCATTCGGTAGAGCGAACGCGTAAAAATGGCTTCGAATCTCATATGGGAGCAACCGTTTTCACAGTTGAATGAATGCAACATTTAATATTGTCTGCCAGGCCATGAGCATTCGCAAAAGTCGTGTTCATAACTAAGTAACGGGATCCTACAGGTGAAATTGGCCGCTTTTCGAGAGGAAATGTATGTCTGGGCCAGTGTAGCCATTTTGCTCCTCAGAACTTGATACGGAAGCACAACCAAGCTAGATATCATCCCTACGGCTACTAGTTCTGGCTGGCGTTTCCTCGGGGGCAAGGAGAATTGTAGATAAGTAAATCCAAGAAGATCTGATTACGTTCATTTCAACCAGAGCAAAACAATCTGCACAGCTGCATAACTACTTCTGCCTATCATGAGTATCTTGATTAGTCCTAGTGAAGATGATGTATGAGATTTGGGTTTCGGATTCATAATCCATAAATTCATTAGGTCTCTTCGGATCACCCAAGCATTGTTACAAACGAATTCAGTTATACGAAATCTACCCGCTGAACCTGTGCCCCTTAGTTACAAATAAATACAATGACCCATTTCTATCACATCCGGGCAAATTTGGTTGAATTTCGCCGCCCCTACCCAATGATTCCCTATTGTACCAGCTTCCATGGGAAGAGATAGAAAGCTTTCCGTTAGTAATTAATGTTTGGGCTATGTGGATCGTAGTGCACATGTTGCAAATAACCTATCGAGGTCCGTCGTGATGACGATGGTGGTGGGGCTGGGCTGACGATCACTTTTGATTTGATGGCTCGTTTACTTGATCCTCCATTGGCTAGAAATTGACGGCTAAGGGTAAGGGGTCACCGAAGGCCAAACCACAAGTTAATGTGGGTAGCAATAATGCTGGATTCATCGTGCAGCACACACGGCAGACTGGCAGCTGAAAATCACGAAAATACTGTACAGCTTTTCTGCCTATTTTGTTAAGAGTCATCAAAAGTGTATATCACCAGGCTGTCATTGAAAATCGAACCTGATGTGAATTACTTTCCTTTACCTAAGAGTCCGTCAAAAGCTGAGTTAGGTCAGCGATTGTGCAAACTGGGGTAATAGATACGGGTGCCCTATGACTTGGTGTAGATAGTGTGCAAGTCAAAGAAGCACACTCCAAATGGATTAGCGGACAGATTAATTTGCTCATTCGGTCAACTGGTGTATTGCAATAGTTACTGCAGTGATAGTAGCAATAGTATAGTAGCAGTAATAATGAGTTCAGAGGACGGGCACTGCTACCTATGTCGGGGTTCATCTTCGAAACTGGCACATCTGGATTGAACCTATCTAATATTAACTTGCTTGAGTGTCTATTGCAAATAATCCCTTATACGTGCTCTTCCATCAAACCTTCATAGGCACGAGATTTGCCGAGGCTAGTCTACCTCGGTCATCAAACAATAACCATTGAAACTTGAAAATCAAACGTTTAATTGATCTGAAAAAAATGTCGCAAAGCATCAACCAAACAGACCTGATGAACCGTGGTTTTTAGAGGACAGAAAGTGCCAACGGTAGCCGTTTTTCTTTTCTCGATATTTGATAATCAACTAGGATTTTCAAATCACTTCCAGTCGCTCGAGCGAAATCTGCTTAGTTCAACCAGGGAGCAACTTGGTCGTGTGGTCAAGTTAAGTGTCGAAACTGGTTGGATGAATGGAAGTTCGGTCAAGACAATTTTCAAAGTGTTTTATCAAGTTAATCTACACAAATTAAGTAGAAGCGGACTTTGCTTTTCCGTATTATTTCTGTTTCTCTGCACAATTCAATTATGTCCATGGTTTTCACTCAGTCTCTTTTAATGATTGCCCATGGGAAAAACCACGTCCCGGAAACTGCCGAAATTTCCAGTCAGATACAGAGACTATCAACAGCTTAACAAGGCACGATTAATTATTGGCCCGATGGAACACGTCTTCGACGTTCATTAACGAAACATCTAGAGCTGCCGTCGAAGCACTGAACATGAGTACTTAAACCATATGTTTGTTCCTTCTAAATTTTTTCATAGTTTCACACTATTTATCACTAACGTCCTACGTATCAACCAGTTGATATCAGTTATATCTCTGTGGCGCTTACTGTGACGGTCCCTAAGTCCTAAAAAAATGTCTTTCACAACCAGGCACACTGAGCTGAGTCATGCAATCAAATCGATATTAGTTTCATTTATTGCCTGGCAAAGTTAGCGTGTAACAGGGCTCTTTGGTGTTATGTCCAACTGCTGATTGTTTCTAATCCAAAGTTCCTGTCAAATGTACATACACATATGCACATTCGATAGTGCTGACACCTGGCATCAGGTCATCAAACTTTCAGGATGTGCGCGGGTATTTAATCCTCTCTTACCTTAATGGTTTGCCATTGAGATCCAGTTTCGATTGGGGACTTCCCGACCCATGGACACATCTGACATACCTACAAGTAACCAAACCTCGTGTGATCGACATATCCACATTAAAACTTAACTCCGTCATTGCCCAGTCGATCGGTATTGATAAGATCACTAATTTTAGACTTTATAGTAACCATAGTAAGTAAATAAACATGTTTTGGTCACTATTCTTAGGACACTATAGGGTGGGTTTGTTTGTATAGCTGTGGTGGGATAGACTGTGTTCACCTGCGGTCACAGTAGTCATCTGGATGACGTAATCAAGTGAAAAATTAAATCTCTCATGTCTATCTTGTGTGCAGGTTATCGAGGATGTTTGTCATAGGTTGAGATGCCCGAACGTAGCCAATTCCTTCAGTAGTTTGACGACGGCAATGGCGACCGTGATGTGCCACATGGTAACGACAATTTCAGACCCGCCCAAAGTCACATGAATATGGCGACCAGATGCGATGACAGAGGACAACAGTTGATGTTGGAGTGATCAGGAACATCAAGTAATGGATGTCGTGTGCTATTAGCCATGCGAGTGAAAGTAGATGACATTCTGCACTAGAGGCGAATCGGACAGTTGTTGGTCTCGGCCGGGTAAGTGTTCACTTAAGCACGGAAAGCAAATGTCACCAACTGGAGGTGAATTGGTCGTCGGAACTCAAGTGGACATAAAATGGTCTTCTTGTTCAGATCCTTGTAGCTCTTTTTACGTGAGATAGATGCATGCGTACATACATGCATGTTCCTATGCTACCTTCCTTTTGTCTGTACGGTAAATTATTCAATCCTAGGAGCATCTTCGGAACCGTAGAAACAATACAGAACCGGAAGTACTTGAAAGTTATACGAAAATCCAAAATGGGAGAACATCTGTTTTTCGTTCCCGTCTCTCCAATGCCTTCTTTCAGTAGAGGAATTCATGTACCAAGAACGCACTTCCTTTATCTTAGACAAAGGAGACATTTCTGATAAACTGAACAGAAGCTAGTGGAAGCAAACCCCAGGGTCTATTGAAAAGCTGAGATTTTTACTGTCTGATAACCGGTTCAAACCGCTTCACCGGATGACTACCATCGTCATGAAATACAGCTGTTAAAGCTTTGCTGTTATTAATCCCACTACCATTATTCTGCAGGAAGTAAAGATTATGGGTTTCTGATACAGGTTTTCCTGTCCTTGTAAATCATGCATTGAGAAAAGCTGCCCAACCTCGACCAATTACCCATCCTAACGACAACCGTATGTTACTGACTTTTAAACAGTTGCGTTCATAAATTCATCAGATGACACATTGACTTTTCGATTCACTCCGAATCTTGTTCCCTCCAGGTTTGTTTTCCTGTCCTTTATTTACTTTTGGCATAACATGCCTGACCGGTGCTAGAACAGACAATCAGATATCCGATAAAACAGTTAGTACTGACGAAATTCGAGTTGGACTATCAGGTCACGTAGACATGAATTAACTCAAGGAAGGCAACAAAAGGCAACTGCATTAAGAAGCACGGGGCGACTAGTGTTATCACTTACCAACAGAAATTGCAAGCAAGCTCCCAATAACCTAGTGAGTTGCTTTGAGTTCTTTGGTGTTCCATGCATCGAAGTAGCCTATAGCTATACTTTCATTATGAAGGCTCAAAAGATGGCTGGCATGGGAAAACCGGTGGCGTTTCAAAGTGAATTTTTGTGGACTTCAGTGGTTTAAGAACTGTTCACTTCTCACACTCTAACAGCCCTTTAGTGGGCTCAGCCTGCATTCGGAACATCAGGTGCATTGCTATTTCATTGATAAAAAAGAAAGGAAACAGGTTACAACTGTTTTCCAGGAGTATCAGAGGAGGCAGTTCACTCAATGTTGGTTTTACCAACCATTTCATTCCCCCGGTTGGTGAAACAGTCATATGATATATCCAAGTCTCACACATCCCACCTCAGACCAGTCAAGATACACAATGAAGGACTGGAAGAATGGCAATCAACTTGTACTTCCCAATGTTCTGTCACTTATGCGTAGTTTCAAAGAGGTCATCCGGATCAAACCCATTCTGCTCCATCTTTTTTTCTTAGCGCTGCCATTTCCGATCTGTTCTTCCTGAGCTTGAATATGATGGCCAATCATGAACTGCTATCGCCTTTTTGAACTGTACATTTCGTTTCACTACTCCAGATACAAACATTCAGTTGCGTTTCAGCTGGCACATTCGTAAAATGGTTCAAAGCGCCCATGTACGGGTTGCTGAGACAGCGTAACTTGAACACCATTTCATTTCGTCAACATTTTCGGCCTAATTGTTCGAACTACGGATTATTGCACCCGAACTGGAGATTTCCTCGGAAATTCGGGGCAAGTATATAACCTAATATCTGGTTAGCGGATAGCCTTAGTTATGTCAACATTAATCCGTTTTAGAGGTTCAGACTTGCAATGATTTGATTTCTTGAAGCAGCAGGGGTGAAAATCCCGCTGGCTAAGCACATAAATGAAGATTCTGGATTATTACCAGGACAATTCCTTGTATTCACACTAATCATCGGTCCATCTGATTGATTTCTAGTGTTTCATCCTACCATTTCTGTATTGACTGGGGCAGACAAGTAAAAGGAACCGAAGACATCTCAAACGGGGCACAAAAAGTCGCGTACAAATGTGAATAGGAGTGACCACATATTCGGAGGAATTGTTGCTCAGAACGTTGCTGAGCCTTTTGCGCTTACAACCATTGTAATTTGGTCGGCATATCCTGCTTGGGGGAGCAACCCACCGTAACTTTGACAATTTACCTGTCCACTAACAAAAATCACTGTTGACTCAGAACATTGGCAGATTGTCAAACAACCCCAAGGATTAGAGTGCCAGCAGAAATGTATTTCCTTTCCCAATTCCGTTCGCCTATAGGATTACTTCACATTGCTGTTATCACTGCCACACATGTGATTCGTTTCTACGTGGTCATAGACTGTGAATAATTGCTAGCAGGATTTAAGCCGTCGGCTACTGCAAGTTATTTGGTTGCATTCGTTTACCGACACCGATTTGTCCGTCGTTGTTAGAATGCGTGATCGATTCCCATGATAAGGAAATTGTCTGAACAACCTCCTAGACGGACAAACATCTCGGGAGATATGCTGTGCGATAATGGAATTCCCAACAGAGCTTTGTCAAACAATCCAGCAAAATGCTAGAGATATACGAATATGAACAAGTCAGAAGCTCGTGATTTTTGCTCTGCTGATTGCAGCGAAGAGGTATTTTATCAATCCTCATTTGGGATGCCTTCTCTTTATCGGCAAAACAAAGTATGTTAATTGGAGCCTTCCTCTTCTCTATTTTCCCTCCATCAGCACCCATTTATTCTTTCTTCTGTCCCATCCACGGCCTTCAGCCCTACACACACCCACACCCACACCCACACCCACACACACACGCACACGCACACCGTTTCATGAAGTGGAATGTTTCTTAACCCCAACAACCTGCTATATGAAAAAATAGGCCGCAAAAACGACCTAATCACTTTAATGGAATGGCGCACATGGTTCTTAGACTCTGGGGTGGGGCATAAGCTGTCATTATGGAGGTCTTTTTCAATTAGTTTGACTGCTTTTCATATCTGTCGTGTTGGTTAGACTTGATAGTGTGTGTGAGGAAAGTTAATGTCGACGGAATTGGTCTTTTCTGACGTTCCTTTTGGCTGGTACGCAGGCTCACACACACAAAACTTCACAGACTCACCATCTCGATTGACCTTCGAGCTCAGTGGGTGTGAAAGATAGATGATCACTTGCAGGAGCTTCTTCTATCAGGAATGAGAAACCGTGGTCCGGCGTGATGCGACCAGCGACGATGCATGCGGTCAACGTGATTAAGACAAATAAACAGTCACCAGCTGCCCAGGATCTCAATGACTTACACCCACCCATCTATAAACACACACAGACAAAGTAACTTTTGACATGCCTAATCCGGCCGAACTTCAGTAGACTCACTTAATCGGACCCCAAAGAGTACAAGCACGAAGTAATGATTAATGAACACTTGTCCGCAGGCAAGAACGGATCCAAAGGTCCACTAGAAAACGAGTGTTTCATAATAAATAGGCAGTTTATATACATGTATATATATATATATGTTTACATTAAGTACTGTTATCAACTCACAATTAACATTGTACACTAGTGTCATGCACACTTAGCCGACTACAATTGACATGGCTGGAGCGCTGGATTTTACTACTTGAAAAACTACTATTGAGGAGTACAAACCGAGACCATATCAACCTTTTTGATCTGTCCATCTGGTAACTAGAACGGCAACTCAATCGCATTTTATCTTAGCTTTCTCGTGCTTACACTGTCTAAGTCAGTCAATTAGAGGAGCAGCGCTCATATTAGTTTTTATTCAAACATTTAATTTGTCTCCCTATCTATTTTTTCTTGTTTATCACAGAATTTGAACCCATGAAACAGATAAGGTCGTGGCAGTTGGACGTGAAGGTCGCGGCTCTGAATCCTCCAACCGCCGGTCAACTTCCCCACTTGGCAGCCCTCTGCTGGTCTCGGCCCCCTTCCTGAAAAATGAGATACATTGTTATTTCGTTATTAAAAAGGAGATAAAAAGATAAAATACAAAGGGATGGTCTGTTTCCCTATTCACCGTGCGAGTATTTCTCAGGCAGAGTATTCGAGATTGCACTTTAGCAGACGACAATTCACTGTCTCCGGATTACCTATCATGTCAGAATTCCTGAGATCATGCGTGTTTCTTAGCCCCTCCAACTTTCAGGGTCACGGCTCCTGGTTCATGTGAACTGCACTGCGAATCTTACATATTATGAGATACCTTCCGTCCTGTCTGCCGACAGTGGCCGCGTTTTGTGCTTCACCTATTGTTCTAACTCATCCGCGGAAATAGAGGACAGACATGAGTTTCCTGATCAGAAAATCGATCTCAGTACACACGATAGCACAATTTCTTCAACCCAGTTCGGAATTATCGTACCGAATGGTTAGACTTGAAAACCACGATCGACATTCAAAACCACTTTTGTCAAAATCAGCGCTTTAAAAAAAGTTCTGCGAATGTTTTTGTTTCATTTATTGTGTTTGACCATGAAATGCCATACATTTTTCGCGATCGAATGGAGATCCGAGAACACCGGTGCAATCCAGGTCAACGGACAACTTTGAACAGCACGTACTGAATAAATACCAAGTATACTCTAGTGAAAAAGCAAGTGAGCCAGTCAACCAAACTGTCCACCTTGTTCAATGACCTCAATAGCAAAACCATCAGCTAATGGTGGGGTCAAACAGAAATGATAAAACTGAAACTATTCTGTATCAGTCCAATCAATCACATTAATTTGAATCACGCCTCAGATCGCCTTCATCCAAACGAGTGAACATTCAAAAGACCATTAGAAACTTTCAACTATTGTAGGCAGAATAATTACGAATCTCTATGGATAATCAATGGCAATAAACGCGGCGAATGTAAGAAATAGCGCGTGTGGTTAACTCTACACATTTTTTTCTTTTATATTTTCTCTTAGTGGTTCATTATCTTAGTCCTTTGCCAAGATTTCAATAGCCCACCATCTGTACACTGATTTGTAGATATATACGCAATATTGAGTCAAGGAAATTTCCCAATACATAATCACTTTTCCACTTGCCAGTAAATCCTTGCGAATATTTTATCTTGGTATGTGCTCAACTCACCATTAAGAAATCAGGGAACCAGTGTACAGCTGTTTCATTCTTGTTATCGGTGCATATCCACCGCATCCGAACTGGGACGCCAAAAAGGGACGAACGATTCTGAGTCGAACGCCCTAGCCATTACGCTACCGGGCATGCTGTGAACGGTTTGTTCAACTTCACCACATGACGATGTTGCACCTATCCGTCACTGATTTGTACGGCCACAGGCCGGTAGTGGTGAATATACACTGTTGATGGTTCCTGATAAGGATGAGTTGAGCCTTGATAACACATGGTGAGTTATTTCATGAATATATTATCTCAAAATGTGTACCTACTCCATAGTTCTTTGTCGGGCGGCATTGTCGGTTGTTCAGTGTGCAATATGTATGAACATTCGCATGACCAAACACTGAATGTTCTCCATTGTTCTCTTCCGTATCTCGTATCAAGAGAAGACCTCGCAACCAATTTGCAACAAACATTCATATATTGCTCGCGTAACTAGTGTGTTATCCAATTTGTTAATACTGACCAACAATGCTTACGTTCGTTGTACCATATTCCTACTTACACGCAACTTAGTGCCATTCTCTATGGGAGTCCTATACAGGGGGGGTCTTTAGTAAAAATCTCAAATGATACTTGATTATAGTTCTTTGCAATAAAACAACAAAAAATACTGGATAATGATGGGATCAAAATCAAAAACCTGTATTTCTTTTCCTGATTTACGCCTCATATACAAAAGCATGTACTACCATACCCTAATAAAATGTGAATCTACCCAGGCATCCATTTTCCCTCCCACTTTGAGGGAAATTCTGTGTCACCTGCTTTATGCGCCTCTTCGGCTACCTTCCAGACTCCGTCTTTTTCAGTACCCTTTTAATTTTCCTACAGCCATGTCTAGATGGTACACTGGAGACTCTAACCTTGGATGTGCTCTTCATTCAAGAGACTCGGATTTAAGGCAGCATTTCTCTCTTTCGATGGACACTTTCTTCCAGCCATTCCGATTTGTTTCATCTGGACCTGTCTATGAATGCCAAGGCTTCCGCTTCTGGCCTTGCTGGCTCCGACGTGTCTTACATCGTGAGGCCTGAGTCCATGGAGTTTGGATGGATCTCAGTTAGTAGCCAGTTATATGCAGTGCGATTAAGAGGTTATTCCAAAATGCGCAGTCGTTGTTCAGAGTATTGCAGTGTGTCGTTTTGGCTTGCTCACCTACAGACTATGGCTCAAATCAAGTCAGAAATATCTTTCACCAATAGTTGCACGATTTCTTAAAAAAGGCCAGTTGGGCAGATATTGCAACCATTATAGAGAATGCGTTTGATAGGTCCTATCTGTTCTCGGGTCTTGCCATTCTTGAAAAGAGTAACAATTATGACTCCGTGTTCATATTATTGACTGAGTCTCTTTAGAGTGAAGTTCATTTGTTCGAATCGCTGGTATATCACTTAGAGTTCGCCCTGTTAGTTTCGACAGTCGACCCAAATCGATCACATCGTTATAAGAAAAAAGGTGAAATCGTGACATACAAGACTGTTGGTCGTGTTGCAACACTCTCATGAAGTACGACAGTGCAAAGCCCTACTTTGTTTCGATTGGTGATCGAAGCGCACAATGCATTCGCAGTTAGCTGTTTGATGCGGTCGGCCATTCACTTTACCAGTGCGAATTAGCTGAAAACGTAAAAATCATAAAACTAATAGCCAACATTGGTCACTTATCAAGAGTGCCTTGCATTCTCTCGTTGTCTTTCCTCTCTATTACATGTATATATATAAACCAAAAACCGGAAATTATAGAGATCAAGTAATGAGTATGAGTAATATTTGCTTGAGTTGACAAAATGTTCATGCTCAAACTGTGAAACTAAAGAGTTGAAAAGTTAGATTATTTGAGAGATCTCGATTCCACTGCGTTAGCAGAATTGCACGGCACCGGCCCTTTGTTGGCTAGGAGTGCCAGAGTGCATTCTAAATAGATCGATTCTGGCGTTCATGTGAATGGTTAACACCTCTTCCGATGTATTTTGCTCCGGAAAGTTTGTCATTTACGATGAAGAGTTTGCCTACTGATTTGTTGTCAGCCAACCTGTTCCCCAGAAAACGTTCTACCACTTGGCGTTCAGTGTGGCATTTCCATTGGGCTTCTTAGGCATCGCCTAGCGAGATCCGAAGTCGGCAAACATGTCCAACTCGACGACATTCCACAGTCGTTTAATGATGACCATGATAATAAATAATTCCGCACTGCTACCATTTGCCAAGTACAAGACGTATTCACGAAAACCCCGGTGGTTTTTCCTGTCCACTACAGCCTGTCACGAATGCTGATACGAAGAACAAAATACGATAAAAAGATAGGCGATACGTATAGACTGCACTGCCCAAGGGTGACCTGCTCGTGGTTTGAGCGTACGCAAAGCTGTTTACATAAACGAAAGCTGATATGGGTCTATTGAAGGGGGCGAAAGAGAAAAAAAGCTAGGAATGGCTAGAGGGTACATCCGACTGGGCAGAATGAATCGGCTGATTAATGCATCGAATGTGCCCGAGGGAGATTGACAAGATGCAGTCATCCATTGCTGCGCATCGCAATGTATTCCGTTTTTGGTTCCGCACCTTGATCGCAGGTTAACTTATTTCCTTCGCTCCTTCAGACAATGCACGTGGAGTTGAAGTGAATGGAACCGTGTAAAAGAGTTGTGTGCATGTGTTTGTGGTTGTGTATTGGTGTGAGTGTGGACGTTTAGAACCAAAAACAACGACTATTAGGACCGCGCAGGTTTGGCACTGCATGCGGCTAACTAGTGGATCACGTCGTCTGACCACAAAGGTGTTGGAGAATGAGGACAAAGGGAAGGTGCTGTGACTCCAATATGAAGATTTTTTTCCTGATATCCGTCCAGGCATGCATACAACTAACGGTAATGATATACATTTTCGTTAGTGCGTCAAATTTATGAAAGATCCACGAGGGCGTGAATTACCGTTTGGGGGAGTGGGGAGCCGTTCACGATCGAACGAGAATTTAGTTCGAACAAGAGTGGAAATGCTCACGGTTGGTTGGTTGGTTGTTGTTGTTGTTGTTGCTGCTGTTGTTGTGTCATCAGTATTTTGCTCCAGGAGCGCGCGAATGGTTTCTGTTGATGGGTGCACATAATCATCCATATTTCCATGCTTGTCAAATTATACATAAATCCTCAGCTGCTAGTGGGAGATTTTTATCCTCATAGACTGAAACTATAGATAACCAGTCTGAACTAATGTGTACACGTTTTTTGTTCTTGCATATCAAGCGGAGCGGAAATTAGTTCCTCTTGGTTAGTCAATGCGTTAACAATAAAGTCAACTTCTGAAATTCCGTTGTCTACTAACACAGCGACACGAATTGCTCCCTTTCTTCGACCAGGAAACTCGTTTTATTAAATTATTCAGTCAGCCATATCCAGCTAGATGGATTCGCAGAAAATGTTAGACAGGCTGCATTTAGTACACCTATTTCCTCAGTTGGCCAGTGATAAATACATAGATTGTTGAATGAATAACTAGGGTGCTTGCGGTATTTAGGCTGCACTGTTTACCGATGCTCAGTTATGAATACATGCATGTGCATCTCCCGAGGTGGGTTCTGTTTGATAGTGTCTAGTGTCGAATACAATAAAACATGAGCTTCAAACGATTCTGATGAAATGTATATATTGAGTTCTACACTGTTCGGACCTTGAATTGTTTATATGCCCCAACTACTAAGTCTCCTCGAATGGATACCGTATTTAGACACACTGTGGCCGTAAATCGATATTGATTTACTGAACGCCCCAGTAAAATATTTCTCAAACAATCGGTACCGGAAAAAGGATATGAATGAAAAAAAACAGGTTCATTAATAACAATATTAAAAACTTAATTCTGTCCTCCTTCGTTCATTTAGAATAAAAATAAACTAAAAATAACTTATTAGACTGTGTATTTTTGTGTGCTCATTTTTATGATCAAAAAAGTTTTTGTGATGTTATGCGAGTGCCACTCTTTCTTATTATGTGTGCTTGTTTGCACAAACTGCGGATAAGCTTTTTTGGATAACATCTCACACAACGCCAACTCCTATAAACTTGAATTTTGTGGTTATCGAAACCCTGGATCGTATCCCACTCGTCATCCGCGTCTGGAGTTCCAATGCACCCATTCCTGACCGCCACTACCTAAAACCGTGTTCCCGTCTGGCAGACATATGTACTGACTCTTATCCAAGTCGGGGTGTCAGTAAACCGCGATCACGATAAAATGCGTCCATTGATCAGGCCATCTGATTCGCCCCGAACACACTGGAACCAATATATATATATATATATATATATATATATATATATATATATATATATATATATATATATATATATATAAGGCCTAAATATCAGAACCGTTGGCCCTCGTTACTCACTGTCCCTCAATAGATTACCCGGTTGTATTAACCATTTCATCACCCGACTCAAAATGGTCGTAAAACATACGTGAAACGTTTCGTTCAGAGGTCAAAATCGGGGCGTTATAACGAAAACCTCGAGAATGAACATCAGCCAGCTCGCCAGACGAGCGTGAACATCTTAGTAGTCAGACAGATGTCAGACATGAACTTGTAGCATTTTTGTCCGTGAAGCTAGCAGCCCGAGAAACTCGGTAAACAGCAAGTGAATATTTTATGATTAATTTTCGATACATATCATGCACATAAACATTGTGCCATGTTCGCACATAAAGAACAATAAGTGACATATATGAAGTCATTTGATCCTTCTGCGAAGTTCGTCATAGCATTTGTCACAGGTTAACAGCTCTGTGTACCTGATAGAAATTTATAGGGTTTACAAGGTGTAATGTAATCTCAGCAGACTTAGTGGGTATAGGTAAACCGCTGGGAAGTTTTGTTTGTAATTCTGCATAAATCTGTCAGTTGAATTGCAAGTTTGTTGAGTCGTCGAATTTTATCGGTTCGGGGGAATCTGTTCCCACTGATTCTATCGCGGATCTTAGATCCACACCTCCCGGGTTTTAATCTTGTCCAAACTGACTGGCTTGCTTACTGGCAACTTTTTATTGACCATTTCCGGACTTCGTACTTATTGTTTAGTTACCGAATGATTAACAAACCGAAAGCGAAAGAATTGCTAGTCCGTGTATCCATTTGTTTAAAGACAAAATTCCGGCAAAACGAATTAATTTTTTCCTGGTGGAAGCAAGAAAAAGTCACTTCACAAAAACTTACGTATCCATTAGGATTCATTTAAAAACAATCTCTACTTCAATGCGCCGTATGAAGACATCACTGATTGATTTTCTGTCAACGTACCCTACAATGTGTCAGATACCAAAGAAGAACGAAATACATACAAAAATGCATGAATGTTGCATGCAAAATCCAATTTCCCCTGTCGATATGAAAATCAATAAACAATGTCGACGTCAAAAAAGATGATGACTACGACAAGGATAATGGTGAGGATATTGATGACTGTAATGATGATGATGGTGGATACAAAAATACAAATAAGACACGTAAAAGCTGGTTGTCATTCGCTTCTCTAACCCTTCAAGATTCATCCCATCCACGTATTCCATCAAAATCTCCGTGTCGTGGTGCCGAGAATTACTCCAGTTTTGAAATATGAAGCTTCATAAACTAATCTGAACACTATCATGGAACATCTGATTAGAAGGACTTTCCTAAGATGACTGACCGAATTTGGATTGTAACGGATTTATCTCTAATGAAGTGACCAAATAATTGTCCCACATTTGACAGGCCCTTTAGATGACCTGTGGGCGGTTTTCAATCGTAAATGATTCACAGATAAGTAGTTATCTGTTCCGAAGCCGGGGATTTGGTTCTGTTGTTTACAGAAGGTAGCAAATCCGTATACTTACTCTGAAAGCAGTGTAACAGTACAACGGCTTGTTTCCTCCATAAGCTGTATCCGAGTGGCACTGCAATGTGGCATGCACAGTTCGAATGGTTCTTATCACGGTGTTTCGAAAGTGACGTACATTTTTTAAACAACACATCTTGATGTCTCGAATGGCCGCAGTGGAACAGAATAGTTCGCATATTAGTTGGTGATTCTCGTGGACATTAAAGATTTTTTTTCAAGACGATGATTTCTGTTTTAGTTCCAAAAACAAAGTGATAGTCTTGCGACAGGTTAGTGGTCTTCAGAAGCTGAGACCGAGCTATGTTTCCTTATTCTGCCAACGTCAGACTCCAGTTAATTTTCCGGTTCCCTCTGGTGCGTCCTTTTTCTCATTTTAAAAATTTGGACGTGAAACGCCAAATACAGTCCTCAGATTTTATCTGACCGTTGTCCATACAGGAAACATACTGGTCTTTTGTACCGAGGCAGTCATTTGGAACGACGCCAACGGGGAGTTTAGTGTCCAAATTCCGTCCCGTTGTCGATCTACTCACGACTCAGTTGTTGAGCTTCATTGTCTGTTGTGTTTAGACTCGCCCTGTTTCTAGCATGTTTGATGAGTGGTGGTGGAGCGTTGAAGAAGAACCGAGCTGAAACGGAAGTTTAACGAGCAAAAAACATCGACTTCTGAGACAGTCACGTCGACCTGGACTATCAGTTTGATTGGTCAGGTGATAAGGTGAATGCGAGATGTTGGATGGGCTTTGGAATGACACGTCCTCAAACAGACTTATGCGCATCACAGTGAGTGGAATTGTCCATATGTGGAATGCCGATCGTGACGGGTTACAGGTAGTACCGAATGATTCTGAGTTGAGCATCAGAAATGGCGTGACAAAGTGAGTTGGACCGAGGGGACGACGACGTGAATACAAACCCGGACTAGAACATTTCTGACTTTGTCTTCTGACGGTTCTATCATATACTAAGCCAAATGGTTCGTTTACTTGTTTACTCGCCTGTCGATGCGGAACAGGATTTGGGTAACACAAAAGATTTAGCTCCACATGTTGATTTGCTGGTTTTAGCAGGTCAGCAGAATAAAAACGTAGGGATTTGAGAAGATATTGTCGAACAGTTACAGGATTATTATTATTACGTGAGGTGTGTTTTATGTGTACTTATTCCATCCATTAGAATTATATGCCGATGCGTGAGTAATGGACCTCAAATAGCTGAACACGACTTGCCATGAATAGCAAACGCACGGAATGAAAAAGATGTGCAAACAACGCGCGAACATTCTCGAACAAGGTCGAAACCATCATTGATTAAAAACAACTGTCTACACAGACTGTAAGCCAATCAAATATCAAGCAGGAAATTTGAAATCTCACGAACAGCAAATTTTTGCGTAGGACAGAAAATCCACTGGCTGTTCACTCACTACGTCGGGGATTGCCTGCGCTGAAGACTGGTCGGAGATTTCCAGACATCCCGGAGTATTGTCAAACCAACCTTACCAGCGCGTAGTACGGTATTTGCTTGGCAATTGGAAGGTTACCAATTCCATTCTGGCTAGTGGTCTGGAATTCGAACAATTCTCATTCGGATTTTCTGTTGTCGGAGGATATGATATTTCGCGGAAAATTAACTTTACAATCACCATTTCATGCTTAATCTTTTTACTTTCTTTTACAATCTTGTATATGATTTTTAAGGCGTCCCAGACAAATGAAGACATTCAAGTTGACCGGCGTTAGGGCGATTCGAACTCGCGACTTTAGGTTTTGGAAGTGTGATGACCGCCTGAGGTAAGGAAAATTTTTGATTGCATTCAGAAAAATCTGACGGCATCCAAGGGCATATGAGTGAACTCCAGAAATCGATATGGCATTTTGGATTCATATCTTGGACGCGATATATTTTTTATCTTTCAGTTTCATTTTATTAAGAAATAACAATACGCTTCATTTTTCAGGAAGGGGGCCTCGGCCAGTAGAGGGCTGCCAAGTGGAGAAGTTGACCGGCGGTTGAAGGATTCGAAGCCGCGACCTTCAAGTCTAAACGTCACGACCTTATCCGCTTGACCACTGTAAAAAGTGGGTTAAAATAAAGAAAACATGTAACAGTATATGCGCCTGAAACAGAAGAAGATAACCAAATGATTCTTGAAAGCGTCTCTTGTTTTCTCACTAGGACTTCATTAGAATGTTTAGGAACGTGAACGGATGATAAATCCGTTTAAGAATCACATAGTGATTCGTCGGGAGATTTTCGTCGGTCGGGCAAGGGTAATCTTCAGAAAGGGGACACAAGGCCCAAAAGTATTGGTTTTCTTCTCAGTAGTATGGACTTATCATCCACTCACGCTCCTAATGATTCAAATGGGATTCTAGTAAGAAACTAAGGAAGGAGCTCACTCGTATGGGAATGTTTGGACAGGAGAGTACGGACCGGGTACGCATACCTGAAGAGCGGCAAGAACCGCAAAACCGGCCGTGTGCATCCAGGGAAATCTTGTTCATTCATCCGTATGCGAAAAATACTGCTGGAAATATAAACTATCTCATGTTTTATTTTGTGGTCACCACTCGCGTCAGACAGAAAGCATGAGGGTTTTCGTATTAACAATTGGCAGGAGTTATACTGAAGTTCAAAACGAGTGCATGAGTATGAACTGTAAGCAGATAAGATTAGGTATAAAAATAGATTAAATCTTGTAGTATTCCATGGGCTAGGGTCAGGCTGGACCCAATATACTGACCGACGAATTCAATTAGAAAAAATGTGAGCAAGGGCGGACGAAAAGTGGTTAATAGCTGTCAGTCCTCGGCGAAGTTCTCATAAGCCTGGTATCAAAAGCCAATGGAAAAATGTAAGCGAACAATGCATTAAGAGCGGTAGAAACCAATAGGAAAATACTTTGGAAGTGATTGTCAATGGTCTTTCAAAGGCCAGATCAGGTTGTTGAGGCGGGGCCTCAAAGTGATCCATTGAGTTGCCAAAATTCCATTGTCTGTTCGGGTTAGCAAAATTCGTGGTGAACATTTTAATGCACGTTTGAAATCCGTAGGTAAAATTCTTTCCGACAAAACTCATCCACTGTGCAATTGACTTATTTGCATACAAATCCCACTACTCCATCCACTTCACATCCCGATTCATTTCAACTCACTCATTCACTCACTCACTCACTCACTCACTCACTCACTGATACTGCACCCAGTCCGAATTCTGATGAACAGAACTTTTGAACTTACTAAAATTTCTATATTCATGGCCAATTTCGGAACCTTTGTGTGACCTGATAAACCTCAAATAAAAAATTCAAAATTTTGTCTTACAACACAACGAGAGCCAGTAGCAAGCCCTCTAGAACGGGAGCCGACACTTCACAGTGAACATTTCGATCCATTACTAGAAAAATGACTGGCCATAGACAGAGTCACACTGAGCATAGTTTGACAGCTTGTTCGAGCCATGATCCCTTAGATAGAACCAGAATCTGCAGCACTTGTTGTATGCGGTACAGATTCTGGATGAGAGAGTCATGCCTCGATGCGCCGTTGTCTGAATTGCATCTTGTGGTAGTCAGACATGTCACAGCAAAAGGGAATGTCGGTGGAGATTTCCGTCCTTGTATGCACCCTGCACTGTTGATTCATGGGAGCTGATTGCGTTTAAACGCAATGTGAACCAGCATGGTTTCCGCCGAACTAATTCGACACATATTAATCTTAGAGATCAATGTTTAAATGTCGACTGTTGTTGTTGTTGATGCTGATGCTGCTGCTGTTGCTGTTGTTGTTGACGGTGATGGTGATGTTCTGTTGTTGCCGTTGGTTGTGGTGGTGGCCTCGATGATGTTACGTAGGGAGATTATCAAATTGGATGATGAAAAATACTGGAGTTGAGTAAATCCAAATGATTAAGATCGTCTCCAGACCGATTATTATTATTGTGATGTGAGTTTTGGTGGAGATTTGTTTATCCCCGAAAGTTTGTGTAGTTCATTGTCGGCATTCTGTTCTTACCGTGGTCCCGTAAACAGGAAAATTAGCTATCCACACGGCGGAAATAGTACAATGCAATGTGACATATGGCACACTTCGTTCATACGCCTCATTTGTGATGAGTTATCCGAGTGCTCACCCGCTCGTGCACGTGTGTATGTATGTGTGTGTGCTTGTGAAAGAGAGATAGAGGGAGAGGGGGAGATAGGACCGATGAAAATCAGCAGAAACGGATTTCATATGGACGGGCAGCATTTACCCTTGCGTACTCCGTGCAACACAGTATGACAGAACAGCTCCCAGCGGATAGGCTGTCTCACGAATCCCGGTGGAATAAGACGAAGGTTTTCCACTTGTTCCCGTGACCATAGTTTATTTGTAAACAGAGGACCACCTATTGAGTATAAGGTTTTACCGAAGAGATGAGAATAGAATGAACGGACAAACAGGGGAACAAGCGAATCGGCAGCATATGCATATTCACGTGAGTGTTAGCCTTTGAATTTGTTTCGATCAAATTAGCGAATAAAAGGAAACATCAACTAACTGGCCACCTGCCACCTCTCCTCGGAAGGACTTAAACGATTCTGCGTCCATAATTTCTGTCAACTGTGTTTCAAGCTTCCTATGAAACCATTATTCGAGTATACGTAGTGGAGGAACGACGATTAACAGTTGCAAACGAACTCATGCGCTTACGCCAAACTTGTAAGAACGGAATGAATGCTGACAAAGACTCCGCCTTTTGCTGGGTATTGCCACTTTACTAAAAGTGTTTAGGATAAATCAAGAATGAGAGAGTAAACATTTGAAAAGGCAGAATATATCTGGAGCTCAATCCTACAGTATAGGGAACTTACTAATTAGCCAATTACTGAAGAAATTCTAAAAAACCGAACTTTCGGAAACGACCTGACAGAAGAATATTTCCTAAAATTATTTCAGCAAATGTTCCGAGGAACTGGTTCGGAAAGAGGTGATATGGGGAAGAAAACACTGGTGAGAAGAACGGCCCCCGTCGCTCACGGTCTTAAACTATGAAACAGTATAACCATTTAATACTGGACGAGCTTTCGACTACTGCGGTCGACATCGTTTCCTTTATTTACAATTACCTTGGCCATTTACTACAATACGGAGCCAAACCATTTGATGATATATTCGAGTTACCGAATAATTGTCGATTCTAACTGCCAACCTAGAGATGAATAGCTTCAAGTGATTCTGGACCGGTACACGATACAATGGATTTGATGAAGGGCTATTTTTTTCCTGCCAGTGCTACAGTCCAAAATGCACACGCCCAGGGAAATAAGTCTGATTTCAGTAACAACGAGGTCATTTACAAATGACAACTAACTTTATTTGCACAATTACAGACAACATCGCGTCTGCTTCCTTCTAGATTTCGTTCTTTCAGGCTCTATAGAGCGGGATTGCTTAAATTCCCTTCTGTTTGAACTTTTCCGCGTCGCTTTTTCCATGTTCAGGTTCGCAATTTTGGCGGATGTCATTAAACCCAACATAATTTCAAACTAGTATGTCCACTGCCCACTGCCCACTGCATCAATGTCGGTGAACAAAATAGATGAACAATAAGTTACTTAACTTCCGTAGACTTTCACTGGCCTATTATGTGACAGAAAATTAAAATTAAAATTGTCTACAATTTCACCACACAATCGGGGTTATTCTACCCCTGGTTGGTGACTGCATCGTCCCTTATATTTTCACAAGAGGTGGTCCATCAGAATGCGCTTTTACGGATACGATTTGTTATAACCATGCATTGCAGATGACCAGTGCTCACTATCAGTGTAATGTTTACGAGAAGTGAGATGTTCGGAGACGGAACTATATTCGTTCGTATGCAATTTTTCACAAGTCAATGACATAAAGTTGTCAGTCGTGGATGTGGCTAGCCGACGTTTCGGCTATCATGGATAGTCTTTAGCAAAGCAAATTTTCCGATCCAAATTGTGCTGGGTATCCAGAACAGCAGCTGTATTAGAACTACGAACTGCAACTCAGTAAACATTGACTAACGCTTGTTGACAATAGATCAATTAAAATGGCCTGCCTTTACTTCGCCCCCATTGACCCGCAATGAATGACAACCTATTTCATCTTACTGATCTTTGGTTACCGCGCTCACCTTCCACAATTCGGCTTCCTTTTGCACATGTTTACTTACAACTCATCCGTTTCTGTTGCTTCCCATGTGAACAAAGTAAAAATCATGTTCATGGACTGTTTGGACATGCATCAGAAACACAAATTGCCGGATCAGAATGTAGGTCAGCATTAATTTCATGCCCGTGTCCAATACTTACACTCGGATCCGGGCATGCAAACAATACACGTACTCCATACTCAAACTCCGGTTGGACACAGACGGACCGGAGGTGTGCAATGCAAATTAACGGCGAGAAATGAAATTAATCAAAAAAAATGAATGCATAGGTGCCAAGAGGAACGCTATATTGTATTCTTACTAATTTTGCTGTGTCAACTGCTCGTACACGCCAACCCGCATCACTGGCTATTGTTCTGTTAGTCATTTGGTCCACATGCATGATCTGGCCATTGGCCAACCTGAGAAGGTAAAATTTATCAGTTTATTTTTTTGGTATCTTGTGAGGCACCGGGATAGCATGTGCACCATTTGCGGGGAGCATTTCTCACTATCTCCGAGGTCGGTCGGGAAGGGGACGGAACGATCGGGATTGTCACTAGAACGGAGTCAAGCGAGGTCATGCCAAAATAGGCTGAGCCGCAAAATGAAACTGTGGGATGCCCTAGTAATTAGTATGGCAAAATGTCCGTGAGATCAGTGGAATTTCAGTTCATTTTGGTCAGTCATATTTAAACAAAGCAGAACCAAGCGTCAGCTTGAGCTACCATTTGGAACCGTTTCTTGGGCCAAACATGGGCTTATTGTAACCCAGCTGTAAATGATATTGATTAGATAATAAACAAGAAATCATGCTATTGGTTAAGAACCAAACGGAAGTATTATGGTGTGCTTGACTGCCTTTCAGATCACAAATTTCACGCATAATCCTCAGGTCATCCGGTGAACCTTAGACCCAGGAAACATCGGACTCGAGTTCCGCACTCAGCAAAGCTTATTAGGGGTGTATATCCGCCTATACACCTGGAGTACGAGACCAGACCGAAAAACGGGCAGTCAGTCGGTCACAGTAACATTGACTCTATACTCTACTGGGAAATAAGTGTCAGACGTAGAGAAAATTGTAATATCTGGATAGTGAGGTGCACATTTAGCAGAGTACACTTCATCGTGATGAATGAAGAGATCTCAAGGTGTATAGAGAAAATAACTTGGCAGGTGTATGCAGAAAACAATGAATCCAGCGGTCAGTATGGGCGGGCTGCATGCTAAAGTAGTGTCCTCGATTGAATCGAAATTCACTGGTCAGCAAAGTTGAAGTTAGATGTGCAGTTTTGAATTCAAGAATGAATTTACCCGATGGAGACAGATTCAACTGGTTGTTGTAACGAAGTCTTAAATTGTAACCAGCCGTTTTGCTGATGAAAACAGTACCTAGAAGACGAATCGAGTTAAACGACCTGGAATAGGGGTAGACTCTGGCATCATCAAATTTGAGTGGTGTACAGAGTGAGCATGATGGGCTATTTGGAATATGCTTTTATTTAAAGCAGCATTGTCGACTGAAGGAATACGTCATTTGACTGAAAGCTGTCTCGAGCGAGGTCTGCCATGATAACCGAGACGTCGGCTATTCGTCACTGGCGTTGATAAATCCGGATTTCGAGGAGACAATTTTGGTAGATGGGTGCACAAAATTCATTTTCTGGCTAGTCTCATGATTTTCCATATCACATCAAGCAGACTTCCTATTGCTAGTCGCAATCAGCTCTCAGTAATTCGGTATTCCATATTTTAGTTTTTTTTATAATTGCGTCGAAGGTATATCGATTTGGGATTGTAGGATGGTGTCAGTCAATGTCACATGAACGATCAGCATACCGAATGGGACAGTTACAGGGTACTTGCTTTGTCTTCGGTGATGAGCTAAGTGCTGATGAATAAGCTCACAGATTCAAGTATCCTTTCTGGTTACTTTTGGCTATTTCGGTAGTTTATTATCGGATCTTAGGGAGCAAATATAATATGAAGTCTTCTAATTTCGGAATGGTGGGAAGGCTGAAGTTTTTTGGCTCTTTATCCATCATGCGTGAAATAAACGAAATTTACGACAAACTTTTCTTGCAAACATTTGGCCACTTGTTACTTTGGGCCATGCACAATGAATAACTCGGTATATCAGATAGATCAAACAAAGAACTGTATCTCCATCCGGTTTGTTGTGAGCTTCAGATATTTTTCAGACCTGGAGGCTGGTGACCGCCTGGCGGGTGGGAGATAAACTAACAAGGTTACAAGTAGGTTGGCTAGAAAATAACGAGCAGTAGTCTTAATCATGGCCTTCTAGCCGAAAGAACAAAGAGTTGAATTCTCTGTGCCAGGCAGGGGGCACTCAACGCACGCCCGAAAAGGGACAAGCTCCACCATCCTCGGGTCGGCTAGTAGTAAACCATAATTCATGTATATGCGAATTCACAACATTGTTTTTGGTGCCCTGCGACAAACCGACTACCGCCTGCTATTAAAACTCACACTTGTAGTTCCGAGTTGACAAATGCAGTTCACAGGATACTCTGATTGTTGTATGGTGCACACACAGACGTAAAAACGTATATTCACCAGAAAGGAATGACTAAACTACAAATTGACGAAATCCTATGCACCAAATTCATCACACCCGTGATTGATTAGAACGGCCAAAAGTACACTTTCGATCCAATTCGGTGGTTCTTCTAGAACAAACTTGATTAGTTAGAAAAAAAATCTAACCGGGATGTAAAAAGTTATTCCGCTTTTTGCTATTGCAGGGACTACGTGGTTATTCATAACCTGTGCTCATGAAAATTAGAGAATCAGTGTTTTGGGAATCAGTAGATGAATCCCTCAATCATGACTTCTCAGTAGGTGAATGTGAAACTTTAGATCCGCAAATTGTTCGTTCTCGTTTTGGGCTAATATTGTGCAATTTACAAGTGTACAAAGTCTACTTTCGATGACGTGTCATTAATCACCTCTCTCCAGAAGTCTCACACATTCTTATTCTACTAGGAACAATCAAAGGCCCGGAGGGAAATCGGTAATACTACTAAAATGTGCAGTTGACGATAGTGAGACAATTGATGATGCTGTTGAAATGGGGTCCCAACTGTTTCACTCGTGATGAGTTTAGGCTGTTGCAACCCTATCAGGCTACTACTTTTGAATGATTATCATGAGCTCACCATGGCTGCTTATGGTAAACTATTAGATAAACAGTTTTGAGAAACATGCCAGAGAACTTAGACGGATACCTGGGGGATAGTGGCCAGCAGTAGTTGGATTCGAACCTGGAAATTAGATGATAATCGTCAAATGGACAGCAATGATTCATTACGTATGTCGTGAAATCTTTCAGCATGGATTAAAGTTCATCTTCCATCTTCAGTGGATTCGGAAATGATCAAGTGTGCGAAGGTCGATCAAAGTTCTTTAGATTTCGAAGAACCACTTCATCAGGTGCAAAGTTTAATCCGAATATTACTATGCCTGTAAAAGCGGTCGGGTTTCTTTTTTGCTGCTCTCAGTTCAGTGCTCATTGTTTGCAGTGTAACTGAGAAAGATGGTCGCTGACAGCGAAAATCCAATCGAAATGACCAAGCCCAGATGCACCGGGGGTAACAATACGAAATAGTTACTCCAGTTATTACATCTAGGTCTTTTGGTCATTTCTTTTGAGAAGTAACGGAAATCAGTGCGAGAGGTACGGATAGTCGCGTGATCACTGCGACGTACTGAACTATATTACCTTACAAAGGGTAAAAATGTAGCTGCAGTCTATAACTAAGGTAGGTACATGGCAATAAATCTACCAGGCATTCCGGTTCTCTGATCTTTTTGCCTGAGTTGTACGTTTGTATTGTGTGTGTGTGTGTGTGTGTGCGTGCGCGCGTGTGTGTGTCAGTCGGTGCGCAGCAACACGTGACGTGCAATTTCGTGAACTTGACAGGCAGAATTTCCTTACCCTGACTAGAGATCAGTCTACCGGTCAGATGTTCCATTGGTCGGTTGTCGAGCTTTTGATCACTTCATATTCAAAAGCAGTGTTTGCCAAAGTTGGTGCATCCTAGTGACTTCCAGCTGAAGGGCGCAAACGTAGGCAAAACACTGGTATGCTTACTTGGCACGATCATTGTCAACTGAAGTTTGACTGATTCCATTGTTTTCGTTGCTTTCTTTATTTGTATTGTTTGTCCAACCAATTCGCATGGAACACGTTTTCTTTAACGAAAGGTACATATCACACTATGTTGTCTTTCTGTCTGCGTCGTCGCGTACACTTGTGTGTGTGTGTGTGTGTGACTTCCTCCTCTCATGGTGTTTGTCATCGTACTTGACGTCGTCTTTGGATTTCTGAGTGGTCTGCTCCAACCAAATGGAATTCGGAGCTAAAAAAGGAGACGTGAGAGAAAATGGTTTGTGCTAATGAATGGCTACTACTAGACTTACTGGAATGGCCTGGCATATAGTGTGTGTACATGCCCGTCAGGTAAGTGACCGGGTCGATAGACATAATATTAGAAGTCAAAACGTTTACTCCATTTGAGCGCGAATAGCCCATAGAGTGAGGTCCATAACGTTTGCTATGACATTTTGCTCTAAACTGCTAACTAGCAAATATGAGATAGTCTCCGACTGAACAGAGCATATGCAGTCATCGGTAGTCGATACTCAGACATGTCCTACTAAAAAAAACAGGAGTACTAACAGTAACAGCGTAACTTAATGGTCTGATCTCTAATTGCTGTGTAACTATAAATCATAGTTGTTGATGGAGCGGCTGTGGTGAACCTTTGTCTAGTTCACGTGACGCCAGTCGATACAGCCTATCAACTATAGCTCGTCACCAAAACAAGCCAAACCTAAGCCTGGCTTGAAAGATCTGAGGAGCCGCCAAAATCTTGTATACCACTGAACAGGGGGACACAATTTTATCTTTAACTGCAAATGGGATTTCGTAATAAACTGGAATGTGCCATTGGTTCTCTCAGTACTTCAAAGTGTGAGTTGAAGGTATCCTAGGAGTTCGATCACGTCGATTATGGCAGCAAAATATGGTCATCGGACTGCGCCCCTTAAGACCTACGGATCTGATGCGGTATTCTAACATCGATTCGAAATCAAGAGCATGTGGTCATATTTCATGCCGGTCAAAACCAATCGCGACAGAGCACCGAGCGTAAGTCTTCCCACACTAAATAGGGACGGCAGTTTGCGACAATAACGCAAAAAGCCACACGCACCACACAATCAGACGGGTTCACACATGAAAACCTGTGAATACCGAGTACAACCAAACGACTAGTCGAAGCTGTAGGCTGCAACAAGACGATCGAGCAATTTTCTTTGTCAGCAACAAGTCTTGGGTTCGGACCTGAGTCACATATAACGGCACACATTTCTCCACTGAGCTACTGTTCTTCTGCTATTCGGTTAGTTTACTATGAAGCACCGAGTTGCCAGGCAATACTTTTCCATCACTTCAAATGACTGAAAAGTTTTGATGCACAACGGATGACCATGACCTGTGAGACGCACCTGTTAACGTGGCCCTGAATCCATCAGGGTTCCTTAAAGGCTAATGACATGCCATCGAAGGAGGTAATAGGTTAGACAAAAGACTAGTGAAACATTCCCAATACAAATTAGGTGTATGTTGTTGATGGATGCTCAACGTGCAAGAGTTTTTCGTTATCTGATCGGTGTAAGCGAGTGACTAAGTGCTATAAAAAAATATTCATCGCGAGGCATTAGCTCTCACTTCACTACTAAGAGATTGGAGAATCAGTGTACATCTGGTTTGCCATTGTCAGGAATCTTCAACAGTCCCTAACTGGAACGCGAACCCGGATGAACGATTGATGAATGCGTTAGCCATTGCGTATGACTCTTAACAAGGATGAAGGAGGCATACAATGTTTCCATGGATTCTTAGTGGTAAACCTAGTGTTAATGCCACAAATAATTTCGTGATAGTTATTTAGCATATCTATTTTGGGGAAAATAACATTTTTCGGTTGTTCTGAAGTGGTACGAGGAGCCATATGATATATAGAATAGAGAATCCAAAGGCTGGGGCCACGAGCCGGAGTCGAACCAGAAATCTTTCGCTCACCGCATAGATGCAATACAACCGAGCTACTGTGAATACCGTTTTCAATTGCAAAAGACAGTCTAGCTTTCTTGTCTTAAACAGTGGATAAATCGAAAGGAGAATAATACAAGCCAAGATTCTATATTAATGCGCTCTAATTTATTCAGCCCCATCAACAGAGTGACATTTTACTCCCACTTTTCCCACAAATTCCCCGTCAATCTTTTGTCTAAGCTAACCACCTTACACCGTATTATTTTGTATATTTATGCGTCTACAGGAATAATCTAAGTTCACTAGATGAAGAAGTCGACAAATTTGCAAAACCATTCATGTCTCGTCATTTTCGAAAGATATATGCATATCTATATGCTTGATTCAGATGAGCCACAAGAAAATTAGAATCTTAAATATCCACATTTCGATAAGATTATATCCCTCCAATAATAGCTAGGGGCGTCACACGCCAGGGTCTCGATCGATTGATAAGGCGAGAAGACACTTGGCGAGCAACAGTCAAATATAGCTCCGCATGAACAGATGAAACAAAGGTAACACACAATCGGTTCTAGTTACACAGATACATTCCATATTCGTGTAGAAAGGTGCAGTGAGTTTCCGCGCTTTACTCACCGGTTTGTTTGTTTGACCGAAACCTGTAAAGAGGTGAGATTTTTAACTTATTTCCAAAATAATGATATATTCGATATGAAGTACCACTTTGGGGACTGAGTAGATGCCTCCAACAGTCTCTTATTTCACAGTCGGACCAAGAAAGGTAGAGTGCATTTCCTCTGGTATTCCAAATCGACACTCGATAACAAGCTCTTATTCATTACCATCTTGCGACCGTGCTTTGGGAGTTCTTTCACTTCCCACTACTTTCAGGTTGTATCCGTTGAGAGTGACTCCTCGATCGGCCGAAATTGCAACGAGAAATTAACTGTGACCAATACAGCAATTATAATTAATTTAAACCAGAAACCAACGTCCTCAGCTTCGCGAAGAAAATCTGGACACACAAGGCCTTGCTACTGGTTACACAGCGTGGTGGATAGATACGTTCGGCTGAATGGTATTTAAACGTATTGGCGGTCTACTGGTTTTTGGGCCGGTCTGAAGAGTCATTAGCTATCGACCAGTGTGAAAGGTGACGCGTGATGGGGCGATTAGTATGGAAATAACTGTCATGATTACACTGTCGGTCAGTCAAGTGAAGTGATAACAACTTCATATACTACTCGCAGGTAGTCATCATATATATATATATGAAATAAAGGATAACTAAGTGCTAGACAAAGCACATGAAATAATTCATCATAAATTAATAATTGGCAAGAAAAACTGAGGGTATTACTGTCAATATGGGCGGGTTTTAGCCTTCCCATGAATTCATTTTATACAGTTGACATGTAGTCATAATGTAAAGCGAATCGCCGAGAATCAGCCCTGATGATTCAGAATTGTCCACAGCTGATTAGGGTCTTTATCCAGGCTAGATGGGTATGCAATGCTAGAAGAATCGGCTTACAGCGTTTCTGCGGCTTTGTGATGGTGGATGATGACTGGTTTTGAAAAATGTAGTTCATTACGCGCCCGTGCCTCGGGGGTGACTTTGTGAAACAGACTTAGTTATCCGACATTTATAATGGTAACAAGTCATCTAATTTCCCTGTCATCCCAACAGCATTGGTGCTGAGACGTGCCCCGGTTAGCCTGCCATGGCGTCAAACTATCCGTTTGCTGCTCCGCACCGTTTCGGGTTAGATAAGTTGACTACTGCTATCTACTCTAGTAGTCGAAACTAGCATCTGCAAATACTTGGGGAGAAATGCGTTCCATGTCGGCGTATGTACTTACGTCACGAGAAGTGGGCTAGTAAAGCCTATGAAATGTTAACCAGTCTTTTTATAACCAATGACTAAAAAGAAATCTACGCTGACATCGACATGGACATCAGTGACCTTGTATCGGACATAAAAGAAATTCGTATGGGAACAAAATTCTGTAATTATGAGAATGCAATGAGCAATGTTGTACTCGTTCGCTCTACAGACGAATGAGAATCATCATTACCTAATTGGACGGAAGCCATTTATTCATTTTCGGAGCATCTCCCAGAATACAGTACATCTGCAATCATCATAAAAAACTGGATAGTGGTTTAGTGTAATTGCTTGTCATTATACTGGTCCATAATTCATCAGTCTTGTCCACTGACCAGCTGCACAGTTATTCACCATACAACAAATGACTAGTGAACATCAACCAAAGTATACGACTATTGACTGCGAATTCTACTAGTGGCCAAATATCTGACTAGATAACACAAATGTGCGTTAAAAACGCACTTTTACGTTTTAGGTATTAGTAATATGAGATGATGTTTCCATGAAATAATCCACCACCCGATGTCAACGCCTATCCGTCAGTAGGGGTCAGATGTTGTACGCTAGTGGTCCTTGGCCACGGATAGGTGCAACATCATGTGGTGGAGTTCAGCAAACCGTTGAGAGCCTGTCCGGTAGTGTAATGACCAAGGCGTTCAACTCAAAATCGGTCGTCCCAGTTCGGATTCGATGGACACGCACTGCTGATCACTCCCAGCAAGAATGAGAGCTGTACAGATTTGCCTCTGCCGACCGCTGATCCCGCCTATGACCTAACTTTGTACTGGATCATGGGCACATCATCTGGCATGTGGAGTATGCGAACACGGCATTGGTTAATATCGATGAAGTCATTGCCTTCGAGTCGATTGAATGGCGACTTGCACCTTGCTGATGATGTATTTTCAGAGGTTTTTGACTCCTGAAAATCTGTATGTGTGTGAGTGGTCTCAATCACTCAAACTTACAAGCATATATTGCAGCTAGTGATCTGAGTGCATCCACTCTCGGTTTGTGAGCAGAACTCACGAGCTTTGGGACACTGGTGCCACGGCAAGTCCCAACTATCACGGTATTAAAACGATTTTCGATTGTTAAATCCCATATTAGCAGTAGGAGATTGAATGTTTACATGAAATAATTCACCATGTGATATCATCGCTCAACTCACCATGGAAGCACTGTACAGCTGTTTCATCCTTGTTAGGAATGATGAGCAGTGCATATGAACCGCGTCCGAACTGGGACGCGAACCCGATGATATCACATGGTGAATTATTTTATGAAGTCCCATATTAACTGTGAGCAAATAGTGCACAATATACACCAGACAAGAATGTCGACAGTACATTCGTGCACCACATGAGGCCAATATGACGTGGATCCAATATCACTGGTCAAGTTACACACAGTTCGGAATAATAAACACTTTCATTACTTGGGCTGGATAACTAAGAGACGGCAGGCACTGTTACGGATTGTTCATTATTGACAGTTCAATGTTATTTTTTGCAATGCATTCATTTGAATACTATCGTATGGTTACCCTGAAAATGCACATTGTCGGCCTCTGGCTTACGACTATTCCATTATGACAAAAAAAACAACATTGGATTTTGTCATTGCTAGCGATATTTCCAGAATGTGTACACAAATATTTAGTTTGGTCTCTATGAGATAAATTAGTATGGATACGACAAAAATAGTCCCGAAGTCGCACGACCAATTCGGTGGTTACTGGCGCTCACCATTTATGCGTACCTGTTATCCGCCCACACAGTCACATACTTACTTTTGCGATCGGCAGTCGGCTTGGCCCTGGAATCTCACCTGAATAATGAGATCTGTGACTGTTCAGTGAACATCTCAACATTCAAATGATTTTGGTGCCAAATTGCCTGGTTTCCTGATAAATCCACATGGAAAGTACAACTTGAAGACCGGGTTTCGATCATTTGATTAGGCCCCTGGAGCGGTCAAAAAGCTGGGCACATTCGTTGCGCAACTGCACGAATCACCACGCAGATCAATCAGCCTTTGCGTTTGAATCAAGTGCGATTCGATTTAATTCGTATCGGGTTACAGATTAACTGGCTTCCTTTATCGTGAACTACACGGTTTGGTAGCAAAAATCACATCAATACGGCCTATTACAGAAAAGGTTTACCACGGCTTTTTATTCAGGTTGTCAGATGTGCATACCATCGGAAATCGAGTCATGTTGGATCGAATCAACAGGACAGAAGTGCTTTAGAATTCAGGAAGCATCTACTACAATTTACTATTTAGACTTAGAACGCACGATGACAATCAACTCGTATAACACGGATTTGTCTAGGACAAACCTACAAAGATAGGATGGGTCGTGTGAATTTGACTGGAAAGTCAGATTATTTCTAAATGAAGTCGGCCCGGTTAGGCTCATTCGTGTAACTAAAATTCCACCGACAAGATAATAACGTACAAACGGCCGACAGCGTTATTTATCGGGCTAAGTACAACCGGTATTTTTCGCTATTCTCTGCTGTATGTAATTACTAATAATACGCAATACAGTGTGATCTGTCACAATTGCACAACACGCTCGACTTTCCTCGCCTGCGATCATTACTTTAAACAGCTTACTTTGCGGGCTCGTCTGCGGATATATTGGTGTACAGCTACTGCTTGTTCATAAATTACTATATCCAATGCGCAATTTACGAATGTAAAATAAAAATCAACTCCCGGTGCCTTAAGGAAAGTAAAGAATGCATATTTTAACCAGGCTAAACACTATCGACCTGAATGATATAAAGGACATCTGATGAGCGCCCGAGATGGAATTACTGAACGCCATGATTTGCGAACCACACACCATTGGAGTAGCAAAACAACAGACTCAACTCCATTACCATGAAAATAAAACTCTGCTAATGAGCACAAGAGTATAGATTTCGTATTGTGGAACACCAAGGGCCCTGGATCGGAAAGTCGAATATTCGAAAGTGACAGATCCAACGGGTACTGAGAGTAGACATTAAGAAAGTTGAGTGTTGTATGGATGTAGGTAGCATCGGTTGCGAGGACTAAAAAGAGTCCTTGGCGACATTCATGATAACCACGTGTGCACGTACACAAATGGAGAGATAACACATATTCCCACGTTTGATTATGAATTACCACACGCAGATGTTCGAACTGAATGTGTTTGTTAGCAGGACCGTGATACGTCGTTCTTCATCACATGCGATGGCGAACATGAACAGAGATTGTAAATCGGAAATGAAGCACAAGTAACAACCATATAACAACGAGAAGATGGACAATAAGCAAATAGACAGACAGATCACGGTAGGAAAACGAGATGGAGGCCAAACGACGAGACACGAGAAGAACGAATTTCAGAACGTACGTGGAAACAATTCACAAGGACAACCTCCATACTGTTGGATCCCGTGCGAAGAAAGACAGAGTGCATTGAAAATGAAAGCATAACCAAAAGTGAACAAACACCACGTGAAAAGAGAATGTGCATGTGTGTTATGTGGATTGGAAGAAATTGAACTGGTGGTAAGTCTGAGTGTGGTGAATTAGAACAAAACAAAAAAAAACAAGAATAAGAAAGAGAGAAGTAACAAAAAAATAGCTGTGATGACTAAAGGAAAATTAACAACATATTACAGTTCCAAATTCTGGAGAAGTAAAACTGGATAGGTCAAGATGAAAACAAAGAAACAGATAGCAATTACGTTCACGAATGACTGAATTGGTTGGTACAATCACATGAAAGATGGTATGGAAATCCGCTCCACAACTGGATACTACCGTAGCTCGGTGTATCGGTGTGCGTGTGGATTGTAGATAAAATCATGGCGTTGTGGGTGACGATTGTGTACAATAGTCGGATTGGATTCATGTACATTCAAAATGGTATCTGAGTTTGTATGTTAATACCAGACAGTCCAAATCATCCCATAAATGCAAATAGCTCTAGACGACCAGGTAGAACAAATTTTGGGGGATGGAACAATTTCCGCCTATTGATTTGTGACGAGATCGTAAAAAGACAGAAAAGGCTTGGGAACTACTGAGCGTAGTAGATACGGTAATACAACCATTTTGAACGCCACAAAGAGAATGAGTTGTCGAACTTGAACACGTACACTCCGACTCCGGGGTACTGATGAGTGCCGCAGTAGACCTCGGTATGACAATCGCGGCGATATATCGGAATTAGCTCGTCTGTCGGTGCACGCGAGTGCACAGTGTGACATCCACGTTCCAGATCTTCAGCGGCTAGATTCAGCAACAAAAATACCTATTACTGTGTGATAATTATGACAACAAAAGTACTGAGATATCCCCCGCTAAATCTGCAAACATCAAGATTCTAAATGACCGTGCAGGGATTAAGGATACGTGACTAAACAAATATTATATATATATATATCACTAGAATCTAATTTGTAGCGTCAGGAGTATGCATGAAAGCTCTTCGTCGATGAATCCACAGAAGAAGCACAGTTCTGATTCGTTGATAATTCTTCGTCAATTGGGCTGAGCCAACATTAGTAACGAGGGCAGAATGTCCCAGAGTATCCATATGTATATATAGGCAATTATAAGTAGTATATATATATATATTACACAGCGGCTTGGGAACAAGCATGATGCCAACGCAACAACATGCAAATGGAACTGCAGAAAGGGGATAAACAGGGGGAAAATCAATAATAAAAAAATAACAAACTAAGCCTTCCCCAGTAGTAAGTTTCGCATAAGGATGGATGAACAAGATTTCCCTGGATGCACACGGCCGGTTTTGCGGTTCTTACCGCTCTTCAGGTATGCGTACCCGGTCCGCACTCTCCTGTCCAAACATTCCCATACGAGTGAGCTCCTTCCTTAGTTTCTTACTAGAATCCCATTTGAATCGTTAGGAGCGTGAGTGGATGATAAGTCCATACTACTGAGAAGAAAACCAATACTTTTGGGCCTTGTGTCCCCTTTCTGAAGATTACCCTTGCCCGACCGACGAAAATCTCCCGACGAATCACTATGTGATTCTTAAATGGATTTATCATCTATTCACGTTCCTAAAGATTCGAAGGAGATTCTAGTTTTTTTGTTTTCATGTACACATTTTATAGTTTTCTGGTTGTTTTCGGACTACTCTAGAGGGCGATGAGTTCTACAGACAGGCTACACAACATTCGCACCATTGACCTCAGTTCTGGGCCATAATCTCTCAGCGTCCCCAACCAACAACGAATCCCTTCTCTTGGACCCCAACCACGAAGACGCAAAACACCAACCGAGGAAAAAGCCGAAGCTAACTTCATACTGCCACGCAAAGTCATAGCATGAATGCCGCCTCGATTTTTTCAGCCTTGCCCAGCATGTGCAAAAAGAGCACGAAGAGGTAGACTATGGTTAGGCATGCGCATAAGTGCCCAAGCCGCCGAAGGTGACGTACAGCGATTATCTCAGCCAGAGGACCATTGTCTGCACCCAACAGACAACCACGCACCTCATCATTGCACATCCGATGTTCATACCAGACACGAGCAATGCTTCGGAGACATCAGTGGTCAAAAAGAAGTTGCTGGGAATCCTTAGTGCGGATAGGCCAAGTCCCACAAGCGTAAAGGAGAACATTATGAGCTTTGGCATTGTACGTTCTTCCCTTGAGGGAAAAACGGATGTCGTGGTGGCGCCACAGGTGTCACTGGTTCGCGAAAACTGCTCTGGCTTACGCAATTCGTGATGTGATTCCTTCTTCCAACAATGCCAAGTGCGATCAGAGTTCTGAGGTACTTGAAGCTATTGACTACCTCTAATTGATCACCACAAAGGGTGAGTGGAGGTACAAGCTTCTGCCAGTCTTGAAGAATATATTCCTGTTGCTAGTTCCGGTAAAGGCTCGAGTTGTGCGTTCACACTAAATTAATAAAGTGAATCACAAACAAAATTTCTTGAAACCAAAGGGGAAACTGATAGGACGAAAATGATCGAAGAACAACTAACTAACTGTAGCACTGCGGAAACTGAAAGACCAGAATTTGATTTCTAGTAGTACTTATGGACAATTACGGCCCACAAGCACTACCATCTATCATCCATACGGTCTACAAAAGGTTCACAAACCAGGCGCACCAATAAGACCGATAATAGACATGATTAATTCTCCTTATCACTCAGTCGTTTGTTGGCTTGTCGGCATATTGGAACCAATTCGCACAGAGATCGTTCATTACAGCTTGAAGGATACTTTCCAGTTCGTAGAATTAATCAAAGAACAAAATTCGACGGAACATAAGACGGCCTTCCGGGCCGTCATGTAATTGTTTACTAATGTCTCCCTCATAGAGACGATCGACTGCTTGTGTCAATATATAAAGGTAAAATAGATAAATCACGGCATTCTGGTGGCTGAAATAAAAGAATTGCTGTTAAGATGAATTCTCAACGTTCAGTTTTTCTCCAACAGTAAGCCTTACCGACAGACGGATAGAGTCGCAATGAGATCGCCCTTGTGACCACTATTCGCTGATGCATTCACCGCCAAATTGGGGAATGGCGTGCTTCGGAATACTATAGGATAATTATCCATGTACTACCGATATGCGGACGTATGAATGCACCATAATTTGCACTGAGAAACAATGGTGCATAAGTATAATTAGGTTCACAGCGCGCTTAGCCTTACATTAGAAGAGGAATGGAGAAATCCATTTCATTTTCTGGACGTGAAACTCACGAAGACAACGGTTGTAAAGTTTACACGCTGGACTATGATAAAGTTTCATTCATTTCGTAGTTTACAGGAACAGCACTTGTGCAAATTGAGATTTTTAAAACGAAAACTATTTGTTCTGGCAATCTTTTTAACTCTCATTCCAAAGTGTCTACTGGTGTAAAAACTTATTAATAAGGTCCGATTTGCCCGTGCACAGTAGTTCGAATGAACCTTGATAAACAAATTCTCCTGACTGCTTCCTCGTCGTGAAAATGTCCCCATGAAATTGCGAGGGAAAACACCTAGCGCTCCCCATCGGGTTAACTGATCTCCCATAGACAGCCTAGGAGAGGTGGCCAGTCCACGCTTCCAAACCAATCACGAATGGCATACGAAACATGCGACAATGGGCTCATTGCCATTCATGGTTGCACTGGGCAACGGAAGTGTTCAGCCTCAACTTAAGGCCGAGCAATAACCAAGTCCCATTGGAGTTCTGGGCTCCCAAGCCGTTCTAATATCCTACAGGTCAGGCCTTGTGGTAAACATCTCATGATACTGCTCCGTAGTTCAATCGTCTACTTCGGCTGAGGCAAGCGGGTAATACAACGCTCACCAGTGAATCATAAGTCACGATGGCCAATCGATAACGGAAGAGCTAGTGCATGTGCTTGAGCTTCACAGGTTATTCTTTCCTGACTCTCATTCATTATTCCCCTTCTTAGTTCGACAATACCTGGTCAGTGTAGAGGTTATATATATAATACATTATATATATATATATATATATATATATATATAATCACAGTTTATGCTTCATTGGTCGGCAATGATGTGAAGTCCCTAAACCCTGAGGTCAAAACTATACAAACTATTATATTTCTCATTGGTTATATTTGTTCCTTGGACTGCACGGGAAATACGAAATTATCAGCAATTTCTTATTAAACTAAAGTGGCGCATTCAATGATACAAAAGAGAAAAATCGGTGCTTATCTTAGCTACAGGTGATGCGTCGCTACAGACCGGAAAATAAACATTTGGTTGCCTCAGAAAACAGACAATTTCCATGCCTATGGTGATTAGAATCGTCTAAAATTGGTCACCGAATCACATCAGAGTTTGTGAGAACAGCGACAACCCGTTGGTACACCCATAATTTTCTGAATCATGACAGTTAGCATTTGCGTCATAATTTAGGTCAGACCTGCTGCGGAATAGGTTAACGAGCCAGCCAACCTAAGGATAAATCAATTAATTGGGAACTTAATGCCACAGGCGTTAAACACAAAACAAAAAAACGTACTTCTGCACAGACGATCACTTGGAGATTGTCCAACTAAGTTTTCTCTAAGAGGATCGTTTAGTTTCCATCATGCAAATTCGAACTGACCGGTCGGAAAGCTTAGAACGCAACAAATTACCGCCCGTGGCACATGCGAGGGATACTTATAGACTAAGAAGCAGCCATTTAAATTGCAATTCACACCCAAGCTTTTCAATCAGATCAATATTCTGATGCTAATGTAATGCTCGTTGCTTTTCACAATAAATAATTTTCAACAGGCCCTGATCGCCAAGGTGTAATCGATAATGCATAGGCTAAGTTGCCTTTAGTTTGTATTTATATAGTGCTTGCCTCTGAAGATGCAGAAGACCAGGGGCAACTTTGTCCATGCACCGATGACGAAATGTTTATAACGTAGGCGTCAAACTTAGCTGTGGGGACCTTATGAAAACCATCAACCAAAGGTAGGGCCAACACCAATTTTTAAGTCTAGAGTTATTTCATTTTGCGGAAATGCATTTAGATTCGCGCGATTACGGATGAGTCAAACAAGTGATCTAGTTTTCTGCCTGTGCAAAAGTTTCGCACGAACTTGACGTTGAGACTCAAATGACTTTGATGTACAATAAGCATACAGACAAATTTTGTTCACGCATCCAGATACTACTTGCTGCTTCTATATATACATATGTATATTCTGGGGCATTCTGCCCTCGTTCCTAAGGTCGGCTCAGCCCAACTGACAAAGAATTGTCAACGAATCACAGTTGTGGTTCTTCTGTGGACTCTTCGATAAAGAGCTTCCATGCACACTCCTGATGCTACAGATTCGATTCTGGTCTGTTTTTCCGACCTATGATAACCAGCCTAGGGCCGACGCACAAATCCTGATTTCAAACCCACCGCGGTGGCGCGTGAAACAAACGGCGCTATGCTCCCCGTCATCCCCGAAGGAAGGGCACACTGCGCATTCGGTGGCTTGAAGACCACAGAGGAACCATGGATCGGTATGGATAGTGGACGATAGAGGTGGAGGATAGAGAGACTGTCATGTGTGATGAACTCTACACAGTGTTTCTTCTTTCCGCTTTCTCGTCCACTGCTTTCATCCTTTGTCATAATTCCGATGGCACATGATCTGTACACAGATTTGTGTAATATATATGTATATACGTAACTAGACCAAAAGCTCGATAGACTGACAAGTAGTGAGGAAACTGCGCAGTGTGACACGTGGGTAAAAAAATCTACCACGTCGGGCTATCACTAAAGGGGAAAAGGATTTACTAATCAGGAGACTAAACTTCAAGAACATCAACAAAATGAGCACTCGGCCGAATTGGAATACACATTTAGGGTAACCGAGATTTCCAACGAGACAAAACAACAAATCTACCAGATTCTTACTCGCAGCATACCGACAACCATGTCAAAAGCAGAAAAGATCGCACTGAGGAAGATGAAGGATGAATTAGATAGTCACTTTACCGACAGACAAGGGATATGTCACAGTACCTTTGAACAAAGCGGAAGCTTCACTACAAGAAACATCGACTAGTTGTAAAAACTAACGGAACATTTTTTTATGACATTTCACGGAGGAGTGTAATGGAAGGGATAGGCAACATAGCCTCTAAGACCCACTACATGGGGAGAGGGAATCAGCAACCTTGACTCATTAGGCGTGGTCACGAGCTGAGGGACAGCGAGCTGCCGTCGGGGACCAAAGACGTCTACAAGAACTAAGTCAGATAACCAAGGACGAGCGCTAGAGAATGAAGGTCAACGACTCAAGCGCTGAACACTATGGACCACCAAAAACACAGAGAAGGAATCCTCCTGAGACTGTGTCTTTACCTGAAACGACTATTTACAACCTGGCCAGAAACGGAAACGACTAACTGTCATTGCGGGATGTGCGGCTCCGGCCAATAATTCTCTACAGTTCTTGAAAAAATTCCATGGAGCTAACGTTGAAGAGGATGAAGTCATGATATCCTTCGATGCTGCATTTCTCTTCAAGCCAATACCCTCGGATTTACCAAGGGAATCATTACAAGGACTTCTAGAGAAACGTCAGTGGAACGAGGAACGTCAACCGAGGAGTATACGCGAGCTGGTAGAGCTTTGCCTCAAAACCTACTTCAAGTTTGAAGGTAAATACATTAATGCATACAGCCTCCAAATACTTCAACATGGTCTGGGGGTGGATGTCTCAGGCTCCGCGTCGCTTACCCACCCCGAATGCCCCTCGAAATGCTTCCAAATGACATGTACTATGGTAGTTACAGATAGGCGAATGGTTTTCAAACACGGATCTTACAAGAAGAATTTTAACGATGAACTTATCAAACGTTCGTGTAACGGGGAAGAGGAAAACCAAACAGGCACACTGAGGTAGGCGAAGCTGAAAATGGAGAAGGAATTCCTTCGGGTTTATCTCTCAGCATGTCATCCAACAGCTGGGTGCTGAATGACAAACTACTTGCTCTCGAAGTTGACAATTCAGCCTGTGAAACGAAAATAGGGCAAAGTCAAATCCAGAAGAACGGAATGTGTCAATTAGTGACAACGATCACTGTCACTGTACACTGATGAAGTCAAGGACGACAACAGCTAAGGACACTCGAAAGGTTAGAAAGTGAATCAGTGTCATGATCAATAAAAGACAAAATGAATAAATTATCACATTTACCTTCCCTCAAAATCACGAGGTAGGAACGACAGACAATGATTAGATGACATTCTGAATGAGTTCCTATCAAGATATTCACCGTCTGTTGCTACCCTGCAGCCAGCCGTTTTAGTAAGCACTGTTTCTGAAGAAGCACCAATTTGGCGAAGCTTTGGAAGCAAATGAACACTGATTACGGAATTCGTATTCCCCTGCCATAGGAAATCTTTCTGAATCCATAGGAAGAGGTTTTTCATCTCTGTTCAGCGTTAAACAGCAAGGCAAGCCTCAATGACTGCTGTCTTTTCCCCAGGGTTACATGTTTCTATAAAAAAGAGTGAATATCCTAGGGAAACAGCGAGTGGACCTACACAAGAGGGAAAGGATAGGAATGTCACAGTAGCGAACACATAGAACAGTCTAACTGTACAAACATACTTTTTCAATCATTCTGATTCGATAGAAAATGACAAAACGATAGCCACTGTTCACGGTTCACTGCCATATCCTTCAGTCTCTCCAGCCAGGTAGTTGACGGCTCTTTTGGACTCCAACCACAAAGACGTGGGGCACCTAATTTATCTAAGTCCGCTGTGCATTTTCTCATTCCACGTTGTTACGTCATCTATTGACCTCCACATGGCTTTTTCCACTACGTGTTTGCCATACGCAACAATTGACCAAACCAGCATAGTCTACTAAGCTTCATATGCTGAGATATATTCTCAGAATGGGCACTTAATATTAGATTCCAGATCTCCATATTACTCATCTGGTCATTCCATCCAATCCTGGCGATACTACATAGACATCGGTGGCCGAAACCATCCATTAGTACAACAGAACTGAGCGCACTGTGGCACACTCTACACGGGCTTTCAACTTCAGCGGAATATCAGACGGACATCACAGGTGCTTCAGTCCAGCGTAGGCCGAACGAGCCTTCGATATACGCATGTATACCTTTACTACTGAGTTACCATCTTTCGACAGGCAGCTATCAAGGTAAGTGGAACGGTCCACAATCGTTAGTTCCTACCCAGCCAGTATCAAGTTCGGCACTGCTGTCGTCCAGTCCTTTTAAAGGCACTTTGCACTTTGAAAGTCTAAACCACATGCAGAACCGAGCTACAGACCTCGAGAGTCTGTCTAGTGTACTCTGTGCACGGCCCGCCGACGCGAACAGACATACAATGTCATCTGCGTAATCTAGGTTACATAGCTCCCCTCCATTTCCCAGTTCGATTTCTACATCCCGAAGACCTCTTAGAGCATCTTCCATCACCTCGTTCACGACGAAGTTGAACAGAAATGGAGAGATGGGACACCCTTGTCGAACGCCACTAGTCGTTTCAAATGAACGTGACAGTTCGCCGTGTACCCTAACGCGACCATAGGTATGCGAGTACAATGCTCGCAACAGGTTCANGCCGCTTCCTCTACCGCTTCGGCTACACTAACTCACCAGTTTTCGCAGTCATTCTTAAGGCTTATCGTCAACTAACGCTGCAACTGTCGACGCACCCTATTCACCTATTTGCAATTAGGGAGCTGGCGTTTTTGCTCCATTAGACCCAGTGGCCCTTGCGAGATCCAGTGTCATTGATGAACGCTAGATCTAGGATCGCAGGCGAAATCTGCTGCCAAATTTGATCCCAATGCTCGTCTACATTGCTGCTCGTCGCAGTTCTTAGTTCCTCGGATAGTTCCTGTTCGTAGCTGTTGCGAATAGCCGAATCAGACAGTCGTTCGACAGTCAATCGGGTTTGTGGCTTACGTCGATAGCCGTTGGACTGCAGCAAAAATCGCACTGAAACCGACGCACGGTCCGATACGACGTACGTGGTCCAGTACGATCTACCGTTCTGGAGAGAACCGCGCCAACGGTAGCTTACTGCGATATGATCAATCCGACTCAGACTACCGGTCGAGTTAGAGTGCCACGTCGCCGTGCGATGCGAACTGTGTCGGAAATTCGTACTAGATAGAAATAACCGATTGTCTGCACAAAACTGGAGAAGTCTTTCGCCGTTATCTGTTCGCTGAGCAGGCAAGGCGTATCATCCATCTTAACGGGATTCCGATAAACTCAGTTTTCCAACCTGTGCACTAAAGTCACCTGCTACCACTACAATGTCAGAGCGTTTGCTTTTCCGAACAAGGGTGACGAGATCATTGTAAAACTCGTCTTTCTCCATATCAGTGCTGCAGTCTGTTGGAGCGTATGCCGAGATAACAAGTAAACTGCGCTTAACACCACTGTCCTTCCGGACACCTACTGATCCCTGCAGTTTCACAGCGCACAAGCGACTGTTGACTGGGATCCAGTCCAGAAGGGCTGCTTCAGTCTTCTCACTTAAGACTATTGCTACACAGCGTTGACCTACAACTTGAGCTGTTTCGTCTCCTGAAGTGAGCAGGAAATACCTGGACGAGACAGTTGACACAGTTAGTTGGATTACCCTACTCGAATCCTGAATTCGTGTTTCACTTATGCAGCAGACATTAATCGAAGGTGAGTCTACTGTCAGAGTCAAACACGCCTGTTGGCCAGTTCGCAATAAAGTGCGCACATCCAGACGCTGACGAGTGTTGAGAAAATGTGAGCTAACAGACTGAGGATCACCTACTACGCTATTTGAAAATGAACCGTTGGGAGTATCGGACGTGTTATCAGTGGGGACACTGGGTAGGCAGAGGGGGAAAAGAGATTGGGTTGGAGACAGAAGAGATAGGTTGGGTAAAAGAGAAGGGAACGGCTTTTAGTAAATTCCAGCACATGCACTTTTCTCTACGTTAGTTTGTTTCATTGTTTGTGTATTTGAAGCTGGAGTTCATTAGAAAACCATAGCCACAAGGGATGTATCAACTAGGTTGGCGATAAAGACGTACCTTTTAAACCTCCTCTAATCAGCTTGGGAAGCAGTATTTGACGCAATCACAATGATCAACTGTGCAGCATACGACCACCAAATTTTTTCCTACGTTCATTCGGCTTTGAAATACCAGGATTCGTGGGAACTAACACTTTCAACATTCGAATACCTCAAAATATTCCAGTCTGACGTCACGGCTGATGCTTTTCGTCAAGACTAAAAGAATGCAGGTTATGACTAAAAGGTCGCAGATTTTGGCTATATCATGGTATGAAAAAAATGTGATTTTGCGTCTTCGAACCAACAAAATGAACGCCAAACATGCACACTTCGAGGCAAAAATTGTCCAGTGATACTTGGAAACTATTTAGACCCCACTCAAGAGTGAAATAGCATTCTAATTTCCTAGGCCATACGATTCATAGTCACAAGTAATACTGTTTTATTCTCAAATGGGGATAGGGTTGTGTTTACGATTAGTCCAATTACAAATCTGAGGAGACATTGCGATACAGAGCAGCTCTGAAGGAAAATATTTCTTATGGTGAAATTGGGTGATAAATCGCCATAGGTATGAATTCGCCTTTGGCTATCCGCAAACAAGGATTCGAAAAGAGATGAAATTCTCTGGCACATCCACAATGAGAAGCCCCAATGAACCAGCCGATTTAAACGCTGTTTACATTACTAACAGGATGAAGGTTATGTGCCCGCGGAAGATAAGTCTGGGCTTTAATGTGTGTTGTGGAGCAAAGATGTGGTCGGTACAACTCTACTACCGGGTTTGAAAAGGATACAATCCTCAAGAATACAATTTTCATGGCTACTGGATAAGGGGAACAAAATGACATAAATCATGTGATTTTCACGAGACTTGTCAGCTCTCAGACAAGTTGATACAACAGACAAAAGAATATTGCATAACATTACATAAACTGTGTTGAGGGGTTTCAGACGTCATATCTATGAGCTAACAGTGAACATTATCGGCTGTAAATGGACTGAAAAACACCCCACTCACGCAAGCTTCGATCATCCAAATCTCGGAAGGTTTGAATGTCTTGCGGGCGATGTGTTCCGGTTTCTGGGTCGTCCACATCATCATCTTCATCCTCGCCGTCATCTTCGTCGCTGGACTCAGAAACACTGACGGTAATTTGCTTCTGCGGTTCCAGATCCCATTCGAAGTACAAACCGAAACCCAAGTCGTAATGGTCGGTGGCAAACTCCCAGAAAATCGAGGTCCCATCCGGATGTGTGGGGACGCGAACCTATGCAAATAAAGTTTACAATGTTGGAGTAGATGGAAATGCCCTCAATGGAACTATAATCGAACTAGAACAAATACGGACCACGCGTAATTTTCAATATAATCTAATCTCCATTTGCTTACATCACTTTATTCATGGAGAGGCATAAATGGAGCGAGGCCCTTTTGACACTGTCTTCAATATAACAAAGAGCTGTTCCTCAGAGGTCTTTAACTCCATTGTAATTCTCGTTTTCCGGTTTCTTTTTCAGACTGAAACTTTCACACGTAACCGTCGGCTCGTGACACCTATCATACTTGTTCTCTCGGATAAGAAAAGCGGGAAGCTCGCACTAACTGAACAAAGTAAGGTGACGGCTAAACCTCAAGGCATCTAAAACGTGATGATTGCATATCAGATTGATTTGATTGCCAAGGTTCTGGCTTACTTTACTAATGACATTTCGCACGATTGAATAGAGTGCCAACGCATGATCAAACGTGTTAGACAAGGGGCAACAAGTGTGAATTAACGGATCGGTTGGATGACCCAGTATGACGGATGCGAGTAGAAACAAGCCATTGTAAGACAGAACTAAGAAACCACAAGCCTAAATGGGAAGTGCTCCAACTGAATCTGGGCGAGTGACAGCTTGATACGAGAAGGGACCGTCATGTTCGTTCGTTTGCGCTTACAGCGGATGACAACTTGCTGTCGCTCGGCTGGTTACCACACCTGACCTTGTGTAGCCACTCCAAGTTTTAGGATCATGGTTGGCGGCTTCCCCTTTCCCTGCATGGTGGGCAATGACGGTCATGGGGCATGCCCCAGCGAGCGGCATCGCATATTGCACCAATTTGAACCAGCCGAATCCGGGAAGATGTACAGAAGACGGATGATCCAAATGGTAGCCACCAAGATTATCTGATTTAACATCGCAGAACTTTTGCTGTAGGAAGAACTATACGTTTCGGGTTTTGCGGCACAGGAGAAAAGCACTGGTCATGAGTGTGAAAACTTCACATAGGCTACGTTACAAAAGGTACAGACACTTGTTTCGAAGTAAATCCCCCTTTGTAAACAGAAGGACGGGCAACTTTTTGAGCATTTGTTATGAGCTCTTCGAACAGATACACGTTTTTTTCACTGCGATTTTCTACTACTGGAATATTTTTGGGTTAACGAACGAAATCAATTAGTCTGCGTACAGCGTACAGGTTCGTAAATAAAGAGATGAAGGTTGCATTTTCTCGGAATATGAGTTTACATGATTTTAGGTATTGTAAACCTAGCAAGGTAGTTTAGTTTTTCGCTTAGATATATTTGTTAGTAAGCAAGCTACAAACAACGAAACACACATGAAGACAAGTACTGATTCCGGTCGGGAAAATCAATAAAACCGCTTAGTCTAAGGACAGTAAAGAACTGGTGCATTGTTTTGTGGATACCACTTCACTCGTGTACTAATTTACTGGCTGCTGAACAATTTTACTCGGCACGCGCATTTCTTGTTTACGATAACATTCTATTTGGATTATTACAAATTGTTTGTTGTGCGCAGCGTTGCTCACTGGACTAGGATCGATCCAACAGATATACGTGCGGCAAATATACGCGCACACACATATCGGATTTTCCGATCGATAACTAATCTCGGTTCCTTGCCAGAACTTCAAATAATCTGGATTACATTCGGTTCTTAGTATGTACCAGACGGATGCCACTCGGTTAGTGATTCATTCTGCTGGCCCTCGATTCCTTTATGGAGTGTGGAAGTGTGTACACGCTTGCATTGGTCCGAGGAGAAAGTCCCACGCATTGTACCGGTTACACGCATATTGTTTGGTGCTAGCATTGACTGTATTGCTACGGAAAGCTTGATGCTTGATCACCAGGTGCAGATTCGGTTACGCGTGGTAAACGTACCACCAGTGAACGGAATTACCCATGCACATGCTTCTACCTACTTTATGGAAAAAAAAACGTTGAAATTTCGCGACTATGTACGACGTCGATATGTTCAGTCCAGTTTGTACAACCATTAACCTTAGGTGAGCGTGCTCCGGTTATGTTTGCTACTTCGCAGCACCAAATGACGCTGAATAAATCAAAAGATCATAAAACAAGAGAAGCTAAAATATGTCGAAAGCAAGAGTCCCTCTGACTGTGGCATTCAGCCATATCAGCTGATGTCTCTAACCTTCGTGTTGGGGAACTTCGTGGACCCCGACCCGGCAATCCAACTTCACGTACTCGGGATAGTCTATTAGTTAAGGTTTTCTATACCTTTTGGTTACGCCATGGACTGACCATTACCTTGACTCATCTACCAACCAGTAACCGCTTTGTAGAACAGTGCACTCTCTGAGGCAGACGATCCGCGGGTATGTGTAGTACATACCTCAGACACCTTAATTTACCCACATCCAGTGCCTGGTCAAATGACTGAGGTGTGACCTAATAACCTGCGCCAAAGCTCACTAAACTGTACAAATACTATGAGGAAATCGGTGTTCAAACACCGGCAGTCTTAACATATCGCCTGTTTCGGAGCCGTACAGCGGGATCGGCTTTACCGCTGCAGTGTAAATTCGACGCTTGATGGATAATCGAATGTCACGCCTGGGCCAATTGAGCCTTTTGCATTTCTAAACACATTCGATATTTCTAGGGTTCTGGTAGAAATGAGGCCGCGTTGCTGGACTGCTTCCTGGTTGACAGCTAGTCATGCGAAATGACATTAAAAGATTCACGGGTAAGCTATCTCGATAAATAAATTTTATCACCTCAAAATATGGTGCACTCAATCGGAGCCAGATCCAGAGATTACTTCCAACATAACGTGCACGGCCATCCAGGTATTGAGAATCGGGTGAGTACCATATACTTTTGTGATACAAGAATGTCCGAATAAATCCGCATTTTTAAAACTCTTTCGGGGTAGATTTTTGTCGGTTAGAAAACGAGAAATGGTTGTTGGCCCTAGACGCTCATCACCGCCTGCTCCTCGCCAGTACGACTTTTAAAAACAATTAACTACATATGTCGGACCTGCATACAAAAAGGATAACGTCATCGAAGAGCTGTGGCAGACTAAGATCACGTGTTAATTTGCACCATGTGCTTATGTGGGCATTCGAAATACACGATATGGTTCCAGTAAGCTGCGAAAAATAGCTAGTTGACTCATCTGAAACGGTTTGGCTGAACGAATACGAATAACCAAACTCGATAAAAACTACTGGGATTGGTCGTTTGTCAAAAAACGCAACTTTCTGCTGGCTCAGTGAGCTGTGTTGTGGCACAGTGACGTGACGCCCCAAATTTCTGGTTAATCTCTGAGTTTTCCACACATAGTTCACCACGGATAATTTTCAGGGCGGATAATTCGAGCGGAATGCAGTTAGCATTAGCTGTTGCTTTGGCGACTATCAGATGGGCGTTAACATACCATCATAAACTGGCGTACAATCGATCGAGGCAACAGTGTTACGAGTGGATACATACAATCCGATGACTGCTTCGTCACATGCTTCCAAGCTGGGGATCGAGTACGAGTAACCGAACTAGGAGTAAAGCGGACGAGAAAGAGCACGAATGCATGCATCTGATTGTATTCCATTAACTATTACCCACACCGAAGGAAAGTGCGTAAAAACCTGAATTTGCACTCCATACACGTGGCCAGCAATCTATCAATCGTTAATAATATAAGGATGCTTTCGAAAGAGTGGACAACACAAGAATGAACAAATCGTGCTTATCATTGCGATATTACGTGCCACTCATTTTCACCGTTCTCATGCGGATCTCGTGCGAAGTCGCACAATGCCGTGTGGATATGGTTTGCCAAAAACCAAAACAAGCTCATATATATATATATATATATATATATATATATATACCGAAACATCGGGGTCAACGGCCAGCATCTCATAAAAGCATTATCCGACTTAAAAGGCACTAAAAAATTAATATGGTCAGAGGGCTGTTGTTCACACGGAAGATAAAACGACGAACTACAACATTGATAACAGTTTTCCAGAAGAATGAGACAGATGTTCCGAAAAAAAGTTTGTGGAGCTGAAAAACGCCAAGTTGAAGGACTGCCGACACGTAGTTGTATACACATGTTGGGACAATAACCACTATGCGCTACCATGCGCCGAAATACGTCATAACCACAAAGACCGGGGTGGGTGGAATCTATTTAGAAAAGAGAACGCCTTATTCGGTTTTTTCATTCCCAGTAAATACATCAAAAAGAACACTTCTACCAATGTTCTCTATCTCCACTGACGGTGGGAAGAATCAAACAAGTAGGTCAATAGTAAACGGTCTTAAGTAAAGAGGGACTGCTTATTGTCATATCTGCGTTTTCACATAAAGCGCTCCACTGCCTACAGTACGAGTTGGAATGTTTGCAGTTGTCAGGTTCAGGAACGTCGTGAAAAATTTGGAATCTGCTATCTGTCCAAAGTACCACTTCAAAGATAAAACCGAACCTCGTGTTGAATGTGCAAAGAAAATGCCACAACTTCAAAAAACTCTTCAACCTCGCAGCAAAATAGGCTTTCGGTCAACGCAGCGCATTTATCAGGCTATCATTCATCTTGTCCTCACGTATGCGTCAGAAATATGGCTTATGGTGATGATCGAAAAGGAGGTATAACAGGATTCAAAACTCCACCGTCCGACAACCCCGCTTGGAGATGCACGCTATCGTGTCCATAACAGTGGGCGCCCAGTGATTCGGCTGTTTTGTTGACTCACGATGAAACCTACAAAAATAGGAATTCACCATCTGTAAATCACTGAAACTTGAAATGAAGCATAAGAAGTCGACGAAAGGTGCGATTTATTACGATCAAGATGAACACGGATCACCTAGGACTTCCCATTAGGTCATGGCGGTATGCGACTGCTGCAAAGACGTGGTTTTAAAGTGAACTGATCTTAGCGGTGATCACGACACGCAAACGATTGCCGTCAACACTATCCAAGAGGCATATTTGCACACGCGTTAAATAAAAAAAGTAGGGGTTAAGAGCAAAGTCGTGTGCCAGTTGGGTCATCCACAGGCTGGACAGCAGAGCAAACACCTAATTGATGGTTAGCCATGAGTAACGTAGGATCACGCTCACCAAATGGGCGACCGCGAACAAGCAGCAGTAGTGTCGGTGACGCAGCAAGCTTTTTCATGGCAGTCGTTCTCAATCTAAATAGTGTGTGGTTCTCCATCAAATAGGATAACGACGTTATCTCTTTTCGAGACATTGTCATCTTCTAGCGACGTAAGAACCGAGTTCTTCGGTTATCGATCTGGCTGGAAGCTTGGGGAGTGCTGGACGTCCGACTGGAAAAGGCCAAAAGGCGTACAAATCGGGCTACCAATCGTTAGCTCCAGCGAGCTCCTCATTTCGCCTTATTTCTTTGCAAATCAGGTCTTCTGACCAAAGGTTCGGAATGAGCCCTCCAAAATAATCCTATATTTCTATGTAAGCATTCAAATAGCACAATGGTTACAGAGTAGTCACGGCCTATGATGAACCAGTGATAATGTAACGAGGAATTCTGGAAGGTGTGACATGCAGTGAATCTTACACTGGTTTTGTCTCTCGTTCGCTTGGAGTTTTACCCTGTCCCCAGGGCTCTGATGGCGCGTAATTTGTAAACCGAATTGTGCTATATAACAGGAGGCAGGTAGATGTCGAAGTTATGGTGTGCTACCTGTTGATTCCACAGAAACTTTTATAACATTAACCAGCCTTAATATTCTTTCACTGGGGTATACCAATCACTATACTGGAGGAATTCCTTTATAACAACTAGGAAAGTGGATAGCACATTAGATGTTGTGAGCTTAGAATGACTCTGGTTTGAATTCTCGAAAATCTGCGTGAGATGTCAGTTGAAATTAGCCTCAACAACTACCCAATAGTGGATTGCCAGATGTACTGGGTTCCATTTCGCAGCGAACGGGATCGTTGGGTGCAAATAAAAAACAGAGAAAAGAAAAACGAGGGATCAGACATCTGCTACTTCTCAATGCGTTTCACATCCAATAAATCAACTGGGAAAATCTTAAGCCCAGGAAACCGATTGGGTAAATCTACCGGTGGCGATAAGGGTACAAAAACTCACTGTAGCTGTGGCTAATGAACCGATTTTGATGCAACACTCATGCTGTGTTTTCAGGATCTCCTGTTTGAATTCGGTGATATCTTTGCGGGTCCACAGTGTGGCCGGAATCAGGGGCAGTACATGTGACAGTGCTAAAAGCAAAAATGGATGAATTAAAGCAAAATAATAATACGTCCATTTTCAGAAGCGCTTTCATCCCGTTTGTACTTGATTTACCAACAGTGAAACGTAGCATAGGAAACTGCTTTATGGGAAGTATTTCAACCGTCCCCACTTTGCATTCTGACAGTGCGCAAGCCACATCACACATCCGGTACGACATACCGCCATAGCTGATGATTATATTGGCATACGAATCGGTAACATGCCAAACAGATGAAAGAAAGGTCTAACAGGTCCACCAAAACAAACCGCGGTACTCCAAAGCAGCATACAGAATTCGATTAACAAGAAAACTCCCATTCATGCAGACACGTATTACGAAAGAAAATAAAATCGAGGTGGAATCGCTGAACAAAAAAAACGAAAATCTGCTTCGTGACAACACCTGGAAAAAATGCAATGCCTTGCTACTATTTGGGAAGTTGGTAGGCGCTCGATGGCTAGATGTAAATGATTCGATGTTTACTGTTATTTTCTTGATCAGATCCAAACCGGTGGGGCTGGTTCTGGAGCAGTGAGTGAGTTGGTAAATGGACAGAAATGGTTAGATGTAGCAGTCGATCCTGGATTCGCATACAAATGAGCACTCTGTTTGGCCAGATCTCAATGAAAACAATACTATGTGAAGCCGTTTGTCATAATTATTCTTTTAACCCACACAATCGTAGTGGTTCAAGAAGGAATGCATAAAAAGAAGTTTGTTCATGATGACTGCCTTGCAGATGACTGAGAGGAGTCCTTACTGAATCCTAATTCGACCGTTCCGTTAAAAATGTGCGCGAAGGGAAATTGAAGCACCAAGCATCAAAGCATTTGGCGGTAAAAAAAAGACGAAAAATCATGAAATCTCAAAATGACATAAAAAGAAAGGAAAAGCAAATATATGCAAACATCTTTATTATTTTTATTATAAATATCATCACCATTCGCGCCATCGAGGCTGGTTATCCCGTGAGTTGGAAAACAAATTTTTTTGTCAGAAGCGAAACAACTGTTTATCGAAATAGTGGAATATCGGCTAACTTGGATGAAATGGTTTCACAGAGGAACACCGTCTAGGTTACAAAATGTACGAAAACAAAGCTTACGAGGATCGCGAGGTGCTTCAGTTGAATTCCCTTCGTCTGCGTCCCCGGATGGTTGAGTTACATGCAAAGTACGCCACTGGAAATTAGTAAAACCAGGCACAACGGATTCCAACAACCGTGAAGTAGAAATTCTTTCGATATGAAAGACTATGTACATTTGCAGGTGGTGTAGATGTTCCGATAGACTGCTCAGACCACGTAACATGTTTTACCAGTTACAGAAAAGTCTAAATGTGAAAATTCTCGCATGTTGCAAACGACAAAAAGAGCAATGATTATATTAATATCATCAGTGACGGCCAAGTCGTCAATTTAATAATGTTTAAACGTATACGTCTCAGGTTTAAGTCTTCCCATCGCCGGCCACTTACTCAGTGGCTGGCTAACGCTATACATACACAGATATGTACATATGTACGTGCGTACGTATTTATGCATGCGTGTATGTATGTATGTATGTATGTATGTATGTATGCATGTGTTTCAGTTCAATTTCAGCATCTGCGACTATTAAGCTTGCATTAACGTGGTTTTCGTTGTTAACTTATGGTACCACCCACGCAAAGGAGAAAAGGAGAACGAGAAACAGTAATAGATCGACCGAAAAATAATAGGTTGAACAGCTGTACAGAAGAGGGGCATATTTGGAATCCGAGAATCCCAGTGACCACGACATTCAGCCATATCATCTTTTGCCTCCGATCACCGTCTGGGGGGGGGGATCCCATGGACCCTACTTAGTAGTCTGATTGGACTTACACGGGGCATTGCGGTGACTGACGTTTTCACAACTTTTTGCCATGTCATCGACTGGCCACCTCGACTTATCTTTTGAATATTACTTGCTTCAGAGAATGGTGTATAACAGAGCGGGCGTTGTGCAGAAATGCATGAAACGTGACTACGAAGATAACACCAAAAGTATTAGCACATCTGCTCTCAACGGCCATTTTCCTGACCCACACAGCAACACAGACCTCAATGATGCGGTTATACCTGACCTTTGATCGAGAACCGGATGCCACACCGACATCGTAATTGGCTCAAAATGGTGAATATAAACCAAACCTCCTGCATGAGAGAAGACGCTTCATTCCGATATAATAGCACTTGGTGATTTACGCCTACCCAGATAACTAAACCTGGCTACGTCGCTTAATTCATCCTCTGCAAATACAAAGTGTAGCTTCAGGTCAGTCCAATTCCGGAACACAATTCTACACTTCGAATGGCAAAAAAGCATCCCAAACCTACCTACGCTATCGCTCAAATGATCGAGAAGAACTTGCAACTTCTTGGGTCTACACTCGGAAGCACAACATCGCCCGCATATTCTAACCCAGACAATTTCCGCTCAGAGCAAATATCAAGACTACTATTCTTGCACGAGGATGGCCAGACTCCCATAACTATATGAATCACGAATTTGGAAAGAAAAGGTTGAAAAATAGTCGTAAACACGAGCTCGGCTTTGGGTGTTTGAATACAAAGTTGAAGTAAGTGACATGAATTTCTCTGGCACAGCCTTCAATCAGAAGCAGAGCCACAGAATTTTACGATCGAATGAGTCGAACGTTGTTTTCGGGTGAAGAAAGGAAAATTGTGGGTCTAAAGAAGGCATGTCTATGTTCCGAGATTTGATGGAGGGGAAATTCGGTCAGCACAACTCCGGTCGAGCCGGAAACTGGCTTGATTCTCAAGCATGCACCTTTCGCGAGTATCACGTAATCCGCAGAGGATAACGCCCGCGAGCAGTGTGGATGCGAAAATTGCCAAACTAATTGTTTGATTTCCACAGGAGGACCTACTACCTTTCTTTTAGAATTCCTTCACTTACATAAGTCGACCCCAGAAGCTCTATTAACTGCGGTATTAACACTTCACTACTGCCTCGAAAAAAGATGGAGGAAGATTATTTGGTGCGGCAGGCCTGCCTTCTCAGAAAACCAATCTTCCTGATCAACTCCATTTCTGATGGAGAATTGGTAGCTACCGCCATTACTTCGCTTGACGAAATAAGTGAGACCCACTGTGGCTGTGGACCAACTAAACCGATGCGTAATTTTCTGCCCGACGCTCCAGCCAACGCTTCTAAGAACCAACCAAGAAGCCTCCGGATTCTTTGATCAGCTGGTTAACCCTCGGGTTCTATGTACCAGTTTTCCCAATCGGTCTGTAATGGTTGCAAATACTGCAGATCACCATCAACGATCACAACGTAAGTTGAACGAAAACTTTGCATTAATCGGGACAGGTCCCGATGGGACTCGTCTTTGGTCTCAGGGGAGCTGCAATCAGTAAGTGAATGCAAAAATACGGCGAAGAAACAATGGCGCTTCAGCAGACTGCTACTGACATGCCCCAAACCGTCCAACCGAAGTACACACAAAAGACCGTTGGCTAGGATCCAGTTTAACAGCGCATCCCCGGCTCACACGCTGAGCGATTCCAACGCCAGCTTTACCACGAGGGCTCCAAACTGGATCACCTGGAAAGCGAATAATGAAGCGAGGGAATGAGGTTGTATCTGAGCTACGAAGTAGTAACGAAAATGGGACCTCGTAGGCGCGTTTAGAAGACGCACTATATACCTACTTTAAAAGTTTCAAGACCATTAGATAGGGCAGCTTGTCCTATCTGGTGGAGTGTGGAGACATTGAAGTTAAGTGAACGTTTAGGTCTATGCAATGCATCCAAATTATCTTCTGCACTTCTACTAACGCTACTGTCAAGTGAACCTATCGAGCAGCAATTCTTGGCATCTTGAATGGTCCCTAGATTAGAAGAACAGAAATACGTATATGTATATCAGTTATACATATATATATATATATATATTTATATACGAAGACCAAAATTAGTGTAGTTTCCAATAGGAAGGGCGACGGAAGCACTTGAACAAGCAATACTTGGCAGATAATAAAACCAAAGGAGTTTTCCATTGGGAAAATTAACCAGTGCTATTGCCTCAAAGGACTAACCCACAAGGCAATGGGACAGTGACAACTCGAGAATTCTGAACAGAAGAAAACTTATTACCACGCACAACGTTCTAAGCAATGAGCAGCGCAGTCCTGATCGTCCTGCACGACCACCGATGTAGAAAGAAGCACTTTACCTATTTAACTCATCGGAGATGGTGTGCGGCTACTGTTCTACGGATTCCAGCCATTAACCAAGAGAACGAGTAGAATTTTCAACCAAAGCCTTGGATTCGAACGAAAACCTGTCCGCAAGGTAGCGGATTTGGCTGACTAGAAGCCCATCTGCTTGGAGCAATTATCTTTCTACCTGTTTTTGCCGACTGAGTTTCCAGATCAAATAAACCCCAACTTGCAGAACCGGAAAACGACTTCGTTCAGTCTCTAACCAATTATCTTTCAGGTATGGCTGAATTTCCGGCTTGAGATAAGCCATCCTGTATGGCTCACTGAGTCGTGGAGGAACGCAAGCCGTCACATCACGTCAAGACGCAATCTCACTGTGACGGATTCGTAAATTAACGTAGGCATGAAAGATAAGCGCAGCGGACGAGTGAATCCGTACAGTTTCATGCGTTTCAGTGGGTGGGCAATCATAGGATAATAGGAATGTACACAAACAAACATGTATATGGTCAATACAGTTGATAAAATCGTTAGCAATCAAAAGGACCGAAAGTACATCGAAGTAATCAATAGCAACAACGAAGACGACAACAACAAAAGAGGGACTACCTGCTCAAACTGTTGCCGTTGGTGTAATAGTTGAGATGTGTACATTTTATCCATGTATTTTTGAAAATATTGTTCTTGCATTTCCAGAACGAGTTCCTTTTGCTAAAAACGGTGGACCGCAATAGTAACGGAAAAAGGAGTGAGGTGTACATACTTTTTGTGAATCTTTTGGATGTTGTTCCCGAGCGTATTGCTCGTATAGTATACTAGTTTGGTCATCTAGGGCCCGTCTGATTGTCTCCCTAAGAATTGTGACATCACTACGTAGACACGGTTATCAACAATACATACTGAAGTTTCAGATTTTCTTCTCCCTCCTTTGAGGTGGTGGTTTCTGAATTTTCTTTAGATGGTTCTGTGTCCGGATGAGTTGCTTCAAGAACCGATGCTGAATCAAATCTAGTTTCAGGTTGATCTGGTATCAGGTCACTCTCTTCCATGTTAAAGACGTCCTAATTTAAAAGGAAAAGTTCAACCTGATACCATCTGTGGGTAAAATATGGTGCATTAAAATTGTACAAGGGGATATGAAAAAAGGAAACAAATATTAATAATTAATGGGGGAAACAAATTTAGTAGTTCACTGCCGCTGCAAAGGTTACAAAGCAGCGAGATAAAGCGATTGTATCTAGCAGTCGTAAATACCCAACCTAATGACAGTTTCTCGACGCGAAGATCTCAAACAGATGGATGCAAAGGACGACGGCAATATATATATATATATATATATATATATATATATATACTATACGAATCATTTACGATCGGAACCATGGTGAAAGACTAGAACAATGGGGGGAGGGGGAGAAAGAAAAAAATGAGACATGTATACCAGCTCTTCCAGTCACCAACTTCACATCATCGGTTATCCATCCAGATGCATGGTTCGTCAGTGACCTTAGAACTACTTCGTCGCCTAAACCAAAGTAAAATTGACTTGGGGAACCTTACCCCGATCCCTTTGTCAAACGGTCTAACCTGCAAAGCAGTAAGACGATTCCAGGATCTCGTGGCCCACTGGAAGCCGGTGACTGATCGCTCGGTTCATACCCCGTTGGATGAGGGTGGACATTCTTAGTACACAGTAAGTTCTTTCGCCACAAACCTCGGTTTTGCAGGCTTCCCGTATGTCTAGAACCTGGGTTTAACCTGCTGCCGTAGACTGACTAGCAGAGACCACTCATTTCGGTGAAGAACTGACCGTACTTGCCTTCATCCCCGAACTTAAGTGGGAACACGACCCCCTCAAGGGGCACTGGGTAAGATTCGCTTAAAAGCTATTTGAGACGTAGGGTCATCTGGTAAGATGTCGAGAAATGTTTGAGAAGAGTAGAAAACTCGTAGCCTCGGAAACACCCAATCCCCATGAGGCGCAAGCTCATTTCCAATCACATCGTCTGGAATAATAATGACAATAATAGAAATAATCACAATGACACCCATGGTATGTTTCTCGGGTGCTTTTGGGACGCAAGCGAGCCACATAACCACATTGCACAGTGATAGCAGAATGTAGGATCTTAAGGTAACCTGCAAATCATGGTCCTTTCTTTGTACCTTGATGGTACGTCGTGATGTCTCTTCACTACCGTCCCAAAATAATATCCAAAGCACTAGAATAAAAAGACGTGACATTACTAGAGTAGGTAAAACAGCCAAGTAGTATTTGAGTGACTTTAATGTTATGTACCACAAAGGTGATAGGTCATCGTCATCATCGTTTAGCATTAAGAGCCTCATTCGCAGCTGTCTTTCTCCCTGAATTACACACTGAAATAGAAATAAAGAATACGAAAGGCGGACAAAGAGAGCATATATGGGGGAAATAACGCCGTAATGGCCAACGCGCGGAACAGTCTAATTGTACAAAAACTTTCCCAACCATTCTAATGTGGTAGGATATAATGGCACGATTACCACTGTTCACGGTCTGTTGCTACTTCTCTCAGTGTTGCCTGCCAACTGGTCCACTGATCTTTCGGACCCCCAATCAGAAAGAAGTAAGACACCTGTTTTACGTAACCTTACTGTGCATTTTTTATTCCACATGGCCGCGTCATCTGTTGACCCACATGTGGTTTTTATCACTCCATGGGAAGAAAGGAAAACAAGGCACGGTAGACGAGTGTCCGCCATAAACAGTGTGACTCAACCAACGAAGTTTAGTAACCTGGTTACACTGTGATAGAACACTCGCTGAACCAATGTCCAATGCTCGATTCCTAACGTTAGGACTACTCATTTGGTGACTATATCCAGTCTAAGACATACTGCGCAAACATGGGTGATTCAGAAGCTCCAAGGGACGAACATATTCAGCACCTAAACTCCATGTCTCACAATAATACGACAGGACTCAGCGCAATGCGGCGCAGTACATACGACTTTCAACTTCAGTGAAATATCAGGTTGGCCCCACAAGTGCATCACTCCAGCGTACACCGCTCTAGCCTAGGATATAAGTACACACACTTCAACTACCATGTGATTATAGTGAAGCAGCTCTCGAGGTAATTGAAACGATCGAAAATGGTTAGTTCCTTTCCTCTGAGGACCAAATTCGATACTATGGACACTCAGTCTTGTAACACTACTTTGCACTTTGGAGATGAAACCCAAATGGTGACTGGGGCTACAGCAGTCGACCGTTTGACCAGTGCGTTTCACAAATCAGAACAACCTCACAAGACTGTCCGTGTAATCTGGGTCAGGGCTTTGCCTCATTTCCTAGTTCGGCGCCCACACGCTGAAGGCCTGAAACATGCCCTATTATCTCGTCGATGATGAAGTTAAAGAGCAATGGTGAAATGAGACAACCTTGGTGAACACGACTAGTCGTTACGAATGAAATTGATAGTTCACCGTACACCCTTTTGCGACCACAGATATGTGAGTACAAGGCTCGTGGAGGTTAATGAACCCCTCTGAAATACCCTTTCGACGAAAACCATGATAGACTAAGTTGAGGGTGCCTTTCAAGTCGAGAAAAACCACAACTTTCGGACGGCGGTGTGCAGTGCGCTTTAAGTAGAAAACAAATCTGGTCGGTGCAACCTCGACCTGTTTTCGTATGTTACTCTCTCGAATGGGCGTGGGATGGTGCGGCGCTGTCGAAGATAAAACTCTGGCAACCACTGGAACTCAAACGAGCCAAGATAAATGCTAAAGTTAATGTGCATTCCCCTCTTGAAGATAGGTAGAATCAGTGACCGGCTCCATGACAATGGAATAAGCACCCCGTTCCAAATATCACGGAGCAAGGACTTGAGTGTTTTTATCAAGGCCTCTCAACCAAGTTCAAAAATAACCGAGGGAGTTTGTCGGGACCGGCCAAATATCCTCGCTTCAGTAGTCGAATGTTCGACTCTACTTCCAATTGCACAGAAGGGGAGGGAGTCAGCTGACACCTCTCAGGGATTTATAGTTGTTGGCGTGGGAGTAACTATTAAAGTGCGCCTGGATAAGCTGTTCCTTTACTGTCTGCCATCAATAGGTCCATTATTTCTACCGCATACAGTTCCACTAACCGAATTTCGTCAACCACCAATGTCACACGCAAGTTCACAATCTCCGGCTGCTACTTCTATTTTCTCCGCTATTCTAACACTAGTTTTCGTAGTTCTTCTTACATCTTATCACCACCTGACGCCACATGTCGTCGTATATTATTCATCTCCTTACAGTTATGGAGCTGGCATTTTTACTTCATTAAATAGCAACTCTCGAGGGACTAAGTGCCTTTGACGGACATCAGATCTAAGGCAGCAGAAGAAACCCGCCACCAAGTGCACTGTTCGCTTGAATTGGTCCCATCGTTCATCTGCATTGCTGCTTGTCGGAGCTCTTAGGTTGTCTGACAGTTTCTGCTCGCAAATGCTGCAAACACCCAGAGAAGAAAATTGTGACTAATTGGGTTTCCGGTTTGCGTCAATAGCCAGTGAAATGGAACGGAGACCGCATTAAAGCTAACGCATTGCCTGGTTCTACTTATGTGGACAGAACTGCGCCAACGGCAGCTTACTGCGATATGACAAATCTGATTCGGAGTAACTGCTGAGTTTGAGCGCCATGTCACCGTGCGGCGTGAAACGTGTTGGAGATGTCTACTAGACAGGAAGAAATGATTGTCTGCACAAAACTGGAGTAGTCTATCTCTGTTATCTGCACACAGAGTGAACAAAGCTCAAAACCCACATAAACAAGTCTCCGATCTTCTGATTTTTCCAACTGGTGGACTAAAGTTACCTGAAAACACTGCAATGTCAGAGCCTGTTCCTGCGAAAAAGCAGCGACTGTATCATAAAACATTTAATTGTTCGTGCTGCCGTCCTTTCAGGTGCCAACTGACCCCTAGAGCTATACGGTGCACAAAAGCTTAGTAAATAGGATCCAATCTGAAAGGTCGCTTTAGTCTTATCATTCAGGATTATTGCTACACCGCGTTGACACAGCGCGAACTGCTTCGTCTCCTGAAGTGCAGGAGAAATATGCTGATGGTATATTAGGCACATAAAGCTGAATTACACTACCAGAATTCTGAATTTGCGTTTCAATGACGCGACGGACATCAGTGCGCTTGTTGACCAACCTGCATGAGAGGGGAGTCGAGATTCAGTTGCTGACGAGGCTTGAGAAAACGTGAGCGACGAGACTGAAAGTGACCCGTTATAACTATCCGACATGCTATCAGTGAAGATAATATGGGTAGCCAGATGGGAAAACGAAAGAAGGTGGGAAGCAGAAGACAGGTTGGGTAAATGAGGAACTTAGCCAAAGCATACCTATTACTATGCACAACGTTCTAAGCAATGAGCAGCGCAGTCCTGATTGCCCTGCACGACCACCGATGTAGCAAGAAGCTTTTTACCTACTTAACTCATCGGAGATGGTCGTATTCCCCTTCCATAGGACCTCTTTCCGAATCCACCGGAAGAGGTTTTTCATCTCCGTTCAGCGTTAAACAGCAAGGCAAGTCTCAATGACTGCTGTCTTTTCCCCAGAGTTACACGTTTGTACAAAGAGCGAATATCCAAGGGGAACAGGGAGTGGACCTGCACAGGTGGGAAAAGATAAGATGTTACTGCTGCCAACACACGGAACAGTCTAACTGTACAAACACACCCTTTCCATCATTCTGATTCGGTAGAAAATGACAACACGATTGCAGGGCGGCGGTGCGTGTGGCGCGTTTCGAGTATCTGTCGGACAGCTAGCTAGCTAGCTATCCAGATAGATAGATAGATAGATAGACAGATAGATAAATAGATAGATAGATAGATAGGTAGAAACAGTGGATAGATGGATAGGTAGATAGATAAATTCCGTATAGAGACCTTGTGTCGTAAGAACCACGGCGAAGGACAAAAAACAGGAGCGGTAAAATGGAAAGAAAAAACGATGTGCAGTGTTTACCATACACGGCAGTTCTTCCATCCCCTATATCTGCATCATCAACTATCCATAAGGATTCCTCTGCAAGCTTGGCAATACTCGATCGCTCAAGGCGAAGTAGAAGATTGACCTAAGGGATTCTGTATCCAGCCTTTGATCACGTGATCTGATTCACAGGGCGATCTGAGGAGCATGTAACTCAATGGGGATCGGCGACTGATTGTTCCCCTTGAGATGGGACTAAACATCCCAGATGCTCAGTATACTCCGATTCCACAGACTCTGGAAAGCAATGTTCTTAGTTTTATGCCCCGCCCATGGCTGGCTTGAAATCAAAGTTTACCCACCTCCCCTAAACGGATAAACAAAAGCAAGGTAACCCGGCAGAGGGCACCGGGCATTCGCCCTTGTCCTCGAACATTTCCGCTACGAGAAGACAGTGCGACTGACTTTATCAGCGGATGCTATTTGGAACGTATGTCATTTGGGAGCGTTTAGAGGCGTTCAGGGTGAACAGCCGACTCGAAGAGCAAGATGCCCACCACCGACAATGCTGATGTATTTGGAAGCACTGGTTGTTGTCTAGAATCTTGGGGACTAATGTCCTGAGCTTTCCAAACAATTACGATAACGTAGAATGGTTCGTTAGATCATTCTCCAGGGGAAATCGCGCCCAAGAAATCGTGGGTCTCCCCAGTTGTGGCTCATTATGGAACCCTTATCCCGGGAAACAGTTTTACGCTGTGACCCAGTATCCTGGAAGTTGGGCTGGGGTTCCGCGCTCTTCGTTCGTGACAATGTCCTGTAGGTCTTCCAGGTTCGCGCTGGCCTCGGGGACTTTGGTGAATGACTGTGGCGCAAATACATATTCAGAAAATGGTTGTACGATGGTTGGGGTTTGGTAAACACCTCCTGCTGCTGTCTCTGGTTATTCTGGGTGGATTCCACCACCGGACATAAAATTCTCGCCGTCTAATTGTAGAAGATTTCAATCCAACTAAACTCGACTGGGTTGTTGAACGTTGTCACGTCGGAGTCGACTTCTACTTGAAGGATCAACTGAACACCGTTGATGACCTGGAAGTGTTTAACATTGATCGTGAGCCTGCGAAAATTGGTGATAGCGGTTCATTCTAAATTTGGTTTTGTCCCCAAGGCCGTCAGATACAGAGTGTACTGAAAACCTTTCTCCTCTTGGTGATACCCATCACTCTGCATCTATCGTTCATTGGCATCATGGAGCACCGCCATCTCCGAGACCACTTCATAAACCTGGGAAGCGGAAGGCCGAATTCGGAGAGATCTGATCACAGGCTACTTTCTTGTCATGGGCGAAGCGAAATATGAAAAAGGTGGATAATACCTGTCCGACAATTCAGGATAGTGTTTAGTTTCGTTTTGGATTTCGTTCCATTGAAATGCCGCAGGCTAGCGGGCCTCCATGGTCTGACCTGGAGTAGCGCCGCTATTAAAATGCCGAAACCGGGCTGAAAGGGCGTCCTGTGATTGCGCGACGGGGTACGGACAGAACTTTTCGGAGCGCAGTCACTTTAATGAAGTTGACAAGTGGGTGTCACGAACAGCCTCTCGAAGCGAAACGGCAATCATGATCAAGCGGCTGTTTCTCTTCAGACATGAAATGGCTGGGATAAACAGTATTACTCGTGTTGGGATCGAGTGGAGTTGACTAAGGTAAACACTGACAAACCGAGCTCCTCTCCGGTCCATTCTCTGCAGTTGTTGAAGTACATGCAGTCGACAAACTGCGCACTGTCTCTATCCAATGAGTCGTTGGCAATGGATAAACCACTTACTGAATAGAACCCTGCAGTCGCCTGTCATCTGTTCAAGTGGGCCTCGAGGTGAGCCTCCAAACAATCGTCCGGCCAGTATGCCTATTGTGGCTGGAAAGGTTATGAAGCGAGTGGTTGAGGAATCAGCCACCTGCCAGTCACCTGACATGCTCAGAGCAAGATGGATTTCTCCCAAAGTGCTCTTGTGCCAAATCTGCTACGGTCCTGGGAACACTAGGAGTCCGCCAAAGCTGCGGATCATCCCCGGACCCCACTCGTTAACTTCAGCAAAGCACTCAATTAAGCCCCCCGCGACAGACCGCCAGAGAAGCTCAATGCGTTGGTGGCCGGTTGCTGCAATGGATCGGAGATTTCCCGACCGGCAAAATTTTCTCGGTATTAGCCGCTCGATCCACTTCCCAGTGACATCCGGTCACGAGCGGCGGGGCTTGGGTCACCAATCAGGCTTGTCTATGGAAACGATTTTCCGCCATTATTCCAGCCACCCTAAGTGATTTACCTAGATGACATGGAATTGCGGCGCATCACTCAGCCTCCGAAGAATGTTGCAAATATTAAGGGCAATGTGAAGAAGTTTGACAGATGGGTAGAGAAACTGGAAATACGTATTAATTTACGCAAGTGTGGATATTCAGATTCGTTGAGAAAGTACTGTTTCAGATTGCAGATTTGCGCTCTGCAGGCACTAAACGTGGTCACGAGGTCATAATCATGTCTATGATCAAAATATCGTGGCGAACTGTCAAAATCCATACGACCGTCAGAAGCGTCAAGGGGTGGGGATGGGTGGGCGGTATACGCCGTTCCCTAAGTAGTTCGTTGACTGCAGTATTCAATAAGCAGCACGGTTCTCGTGTTCGTTCAAGATAAGAATATAGTAGGTTTGCAGTATTCCTACGCACAGTCACGGAGGTGATGAGTTTAGGGTGTGTGCGAAGTTGCGCCACACGATTCCTTGATGAGCTTCGTAGGACCACCTATGAAGACCATTTATATTTTCCTAAATTCTATCTTTTTAGCTATCGGAGAGCCCGTAGAGTTTTAATGTCCATATTCACATGTCTGGTGACCCAGCTCCGAGCACTCGTGGTCAGGATGGCTCTGAGATCGCTGAGCACGCGAGTGGAGCGGGCACTGTTATACTGGATTACACCCAGCAGACGATTATGTGCAATTCAGTTGGACGGTTCTGTATGTGTCAAAAGCAGTCAACTGAAGCATCGTTATTTGTTCTTCGTTGATGTAAACACGTCCACTGATTGCAGCTTTCTTGATGGTGAAGAACAATTTTGCCGAGAGGTATCACTGGAATGATTACGGAGATAGTTCTACCTTTATGTGAGAGCAGTAGCATTGATACTTACTCAGAGGGAAACCCTTCTGACTTGAAATATGCGGACAACGTTGTGCTACTGAGTGGAGATTCAAGTAGGTTGCTGAATTTTCCTCACTCATTTGAACGACAGTGTAGGTAGAGTTGGGATGTATTTTGATCCTCCGAAGTGTAAAATGCTGTTCCAGGACTGTATTGGCGCAGAAGCAACTAGAAAAGATGGACAGATTTAGCTACTTTGGTAAATGTATCTCAACTCGCGTTCCTATATGAGATGAAGTGTCTTCGCGCATACAAAAGTTCCGATTAGTTTTTGCCAATCTGAGGCATATATGACACTCGTTCATCGACCAAAGGTCGGGTATACACAATAGCGGTGAGGTTGGCATTGCCGTCGAGGGAAGGTATGAGAAGACTTTCAATGTTTGGACACCGTTGTCTCCGTATTATTGATAGAATATGGTGGGAGAATTTTGTGAGCAATTTAGATATTCGACATAAAGCAGTAATGGGTCCTAGGGTCCAGTCTCTAGAACTTGCACTGAATCAGAATGGGTTGAGATAATTGAGGCATGTTGTGCGTATGTCTGCCTCGTTGTACGCTGTTCTTCAAGGTAGGTAATGGTTAGAGCATGGTTCGCGGTGGCCAGTGGGTGACACCAGGGAAAAGTACGAGAACTGTAACCAGCGAACCGGCTATCGGAAGTGCCGTTAGACTACCGGGTTGGGGTTCACGATATCCTCCGAAGCAGTGGTAGGAGACAACAGGTGATATGACTCAGTGCCGCAGTCGGTGGCGTTCTTACATTCCATACCCTTCTTCTTCTGCATAGTTCTTCGACCTACCACTTTGAATTCGATTTTTCATTATCACCCGTTATTTTCGCGTTAGAGCGGATGATGCTGTGAGATACCAAACACAACCAGAACACGCCGGTGCAAGGCTAATGGTTGTTTAAAATGAACAGAATTGAACTGGACCGGCGTGATGATTCGCGGCGAAATGGAGGCGGAACATAAAGCAGTTTTTTCACCACATGAATGCAATCGGACGCGCGACTTCAGGCTTCCATTACGAAAGCCAGAATCTACGAATTCTACACTGTATCGTCCATACAGATAACCAAACATCACTTTGAAATCACTCCTATCTGTCGTTGTGGAGTACAGCGAGACTGGCTCCAAATGACGTCTTGACGATCACTTGGTAGAGCAATGGAAAAGTAGTGTCAGAAGAGTTCTGTGACGAAATTCATACGGGGCGCGGTTCCTTCTGCCATCTACTTACGAAGATAAGGCAGCGGAGAACTGTATTGGCATCGACCCATACGAAATCCCAAAATATGCCTGAAATAGCAGTAAGTAAACAACTGGAAAACTGTGATATATTACGGAAACTAGTGCCCCGTTAAGAAGGGTAACCGACAGCGCATTCAACAAAAAATTAGCAAAAACAGGAAGTCTACGACACGCGTCCGTTTCATGGTTCAGCTCAGTTGCAGTCAAATCAGTTCAGTTCAACTGGCAGAAGGCAGCAGAGACGAGCGTCCAGAGTTCTACAAATGGCATACTGAGAACTTGGCACCCAACTTTGCCAGGGTCATCTTCGTGATATCCTTGGCTTTCCAGATAACTTGTTAGCGCCGCATAGTAGTGGTAGATCAAGAAAAACTTTTTCCACCTGACGGTTAAAAAGTAATCAATTCGTGGGCGTTCGAAGCGAGTTTCACAGTATGACATGTCCTGAAGATATACTAACTAACCCCGGTCTATATAAAAGCGACTCTATTATAAAACTAGTGAAAATTGTCTCAAATGGAATTTGGCTCTATATATTGCACTCACGTATCACGATTTTCATGAAGAAGTGAGCTGCAGGTAACAGCGAAGAGAGGCGCATGAATAGTTTACGTTCCCTTCCCGTGGTGCTGCGGTTGAGGTTTCTGTGGACGAGGCTCAATTAGCCAACTGTTTTCATCCATATACTGCTGTTACCGAGGAAAAGCCCTTAAGCTTTTAGACGACATTAATGCTCCCCGAATTCCTTTCCATGTGTCCTGTTACTGTAGTCGAGGTCTTCGGGCTGAAGGGTATCGAGATGAATCACAGTTAGCTCTTCACCAATCTTGA
>LUCM01000397.1:0-13456 GCA_008360955.1 Fasciolopsis buskii | reverse complement strand
ACCATTTATGCTTTCCAAAGATCAACGATCATCGCATTATTAGACATTTGTGCAGCTTTTGACTGTTGGCAGGTTTGCACTAAGTCATTGTTGGATAATGGTGCACCTACGAATGTGTTGGTCTTCAAAGAATTCTACTGTCATATACCAAGTCGGATTAAGGCATATGGATAGCTTTTGCTACCCTTAGTCGTCTCCGGTAGAGTATGGCAAGACTGCCCTATCCCTCGTTTCTTTTCAACTTCGCCATATAGGATGTTCTGCAGAACGCCTTATTTGGAATTTTAGACGATGGAATTGAACACCTCTCGGGAATACAGTTTTTGATTTAGGGTACTGCAGTGATATCGGCTTGCTAAGTGACAACACTCAGGCACTTCAACGCACCTTGGACCGCTTGGCGATTGAGATATCCAGTTACGGTATATGTTTTGCATCTTCAAAATACAAGGTACTTCTTCAAGACTGACAGGAGCCTGTGCGTACACTCACCCTTTGCGGATATCGGTTAGAAGTAGTCGATACAGCTTCAAGTACCTCGGAGTCTGATCAATAAGGACGATGTTGGGGGAGTAGGTCACATCACGAATTAACAGAAGCCAGAACTGATTTCGCCGAACCTATCGACACTTATGGCGCGCCATCCATCCTACCGGTTCACCTTCAAGCAATCAAAAGAAAAACGTGTACAATACCCAACAATTTAGCAGTGTTCTGCTTTACGGTTGCGAGAACTAGCCCTACCGTGTTCAGGAGGCCCGGCGCACTTTCTGTTTTTCCGACCATCGATGTCTCCGAAGCATTACTCAAATCTACGGGAAAATCGGGTGGGCGATGACGAGTGAGCTCATCAATGTGTTGGTGCAGGCAGCCGTTTTCTGACAGATTAATCGCTCTACATCGCCTTCGGTGACTTGGATAGTTGCTGTGTATGCCTGTCCATCAGCTACCTTGGCATGTTCTTTTTGCACGTGTTGGGCAAAGTTGGTATAAGCACACAGGTACAAAGTGGCTCTTTTTTTCCCTCGATCGGTCGCCCTTCTTGGGCCGAGGCTCAGAATATCATTGTTGGGTTGAGCCGCTGATATGTGGCTCAGAACAAATTTCCGTGGCACGAATGCTAAATGGTGATTCTGTTCCTTCGAAAACCGGGAGCAACAAATGCCGCAGATAGTTAACCGTGAAAACAAAGAAAATTGGCCTGTTTCTCCTTATTTTGTCCTCTTATACACTTTCCATGTGTCGAACCGATTATCCCCAACTCCCACCCCTGCCCCCCCCCCCCCCTCCCCCCATCCCCCCCCTCCCCCCCCCCCTCCCCCCCCCACCCCCCGCCCCCCGCCCCCCCCACCCCCAATGCTAGGTCTCTGGAACGGGGCACAACGTGAGTTAAACAGATTGGTGTATTTGTCTCTATTCATGATTCACGTACTGGTGCACGAGTTGCTTCCAAGCCGACGTTTATATGTCAAGCCCACGGAGAACTCCCGTCATGGCACTGAACCATGACGTTCTCTGCTCTTGACCAACGTTAACTTATCAGAATTGGCGTACTCTCAAGCAGACCAATGCAGTTCATGTCTGGAAAATCAATGGGTAGACGCTGGACAAAGTAGTTTCCCGATCCTGTCGGCCGAGGGTTGATTTTAGTTGGCAGCTCAGTCGGAAAACGCGTGAAGATTTACCATCCAAGTAATTTGGCTTTCCACCAGTCTGCCTCCGCTGCCTTGCGGTCGAGGTTTCATTGTCAGAACAAAAGCGTTTGGTTGGGAAACCCTATTGTTTTCTGGTTAGGGCTGGACGCCTAGAAGTACCCGGTCACGGTTTCCATAAGTATACGTCTACAAATGATTCTTACTGCATCGTTTAGTGTCGTGGAGGATAACCAGGCCACCCGCGCTGCCCTTTGCATCGAGCGCAGAAGGGGTGGGTAGTGAATAGTATGCTATTGCTCCAGACGTTCCTCTCTTTTTACTTCAACTATCTCTTTCTGTTCCCCACTTAACTTTTGCCGCCATGCTACGCATGCATGTGGGCCCCACTGATAACACCCGATAGTAGCACGGCTTATCGTTCCAAGTAAGTGTCGCACTGTTTTCACTCCTCTTAGTTGCACATTTTTCAGCCTGTAGGTTTCTGATCTCCCCGGTCCTTCAATGTGCGGCATCTCCACGCAGGCTGGTCAATAGGCGTTGTAGCTTTGGCAGATGGACTCACTTTCGATTGATTCTGCTGCGTGGTGGATACGAATTTCAGGATTCGAGTAGTGCAATAAACTACTGCGCCTAATGTCTAGTCAAGCATATTTTCCTGCACACTTGAGGAGCGAAACAGCTTTTCAAGTGGGGTACGACGCGGTGTAGGGCTGTCTTAAGTGCTCTAGCGGTTGTCGAAGGGTGGGGATTTGACAGGTGCGTCCACGACGAGCACGAAACTCAGCCTGTTCCTCACGAGTTCGCTCCTTACGTGTGTGCTACGACCTGCAAAGAATGACGGATGAAAGCATCTTAGACGCTATCAGTATTAGGCTCACATCCCTATGGTTAGCCCCGTCACTAAGCCAACTCTTTTGAGCGATGGAACAGCAATCGACCCCCGCCCACACACACACACACACACACACATGCACCCAAACCAAAGTAGAGGGCTGACTTAGAAGATCTTACGCGCGAATCTTTGACCAAACGGTCTCAGTCACAAGGCAGTAGGAAAATCTGAGTCACGCAACCCATTGGGGACGGGTGTCTGACTGCTCATACGCCATTCCTATGGGATTAGATATTCTGAGTGTTCTCTACAGATGTCCTCGAGCATACAGCCGCCTGCATCCGGTTTAGGATAGAGGTTTATCCATCTTCCCTGAGCTAGTTTTGCAGCCAGTGTGCTTCGAAAGATGGATAGATGTTCGGACCAAATAGCTTATCACAATCTAACTGGCGCTGCTGCGAACGTTTTGATGGCTCACTGAGGCCTATGGGCAGCTCTGTACGTACTAACGCGTGGTGGGAATCGATGGAAGTGCTCAAGTGTGACTGGGAGTCTTGTAGTCAGCCTCACCTCTGTGGTCAATGGCAATGTGGTCATTTTGGGTCCACCGCTGCGCCGAAAGAGACTGTTCCCTTATCCTCGACTCAAGGACACGCTTCGTAACAGGCAGCTCTGCCCTGAGGTCAGCGTGAGCGACACATCGAAGTGTTTTTCCTCAGTTTTTTTGATCGGTTTGAGGGTTTTTTAATTCGCACAATATTGATGACTGTCGAACTTCGTTATATGTTGATCGTGGTTCTAGCAAATTTATTAGCTTCAGTCTGGGATTAACTGTTTAAATTCCTTTCGTCAAGTGTAACAAGTTCTTCGTCAACAAGAGCTGTCTGGCAAACAATCTTATCTTTCCATATTACTTCTCTACATGTATCCTTGAAGCTCACTGATCTCACTTGTGAGAGAAAACTAAGAAGCGATATTGGTTGTTATTAAAGGAGTAAGCAATGCAGTCTGCGTTTCGTTCTTTCCGGTTTCTCTCTGGCCTATCCCCAGACTGCATATTTCAGTGCGTTGCTGAGCTCTGATTCATCGCTCCTCTTCTTTGTGTCAGTCTGTTTTTTTCAGTCATTTTCGGTTTTTCGATTCATGTTGGTTCACGACTTGCAAATAGATGGATGAGTGTGGGTATGCTGCTGCGATGGCTTAGTGATGTACGATTGTGTGTGCCTCTGTTCTAGTGAGGGTAAGGATAAAGCATTGGGCGGAGAATGGAAATGTTTTTGCTCCACTTCTGCATGTTTAGTCCCATGTATTGTAGTTGTACGGAATGGCCGTATTACGATACTTATTTGGGATTGAGAGGATGAGGAATCAACTGGTAGAACTAAAGAGTTAATGTTAATCGGAGCAACTTTGTCGGGACCTCCCCGCCTTTTGTCACAAAATTGCCTACGAGAACTACGATGAATACTGCTAAATATACCTGAGTGAGTGGAATGAAAGAATTTGGTGTGCCCTAGATCTACAGGAAAACAAGCAACCGAGAATGAATACATTTCCTGTTCCCATTATTTCCGTGCCAGTTGTAGTGCCTACCTAGAACGAATGCCAGTTTGACTGAACGAATACATATGACTTAGCATTTGACTTTCGTGTAGGCTGTAAGGTTGGTACTAATCAACAAAATAAACCCAAAAGTTGGTCTACGACACTTTTTTCAGCTGATTGCTCAGGACGTTTTTGAGAGGTCGTCGCATGAGGGGCTAGCTGAGCCAGCGCGGAGATAAACAGCCAGGATTGATGAAATCGTGGTGACTCAGAAGGTCAAACGTAGTAACGATCTGAGCGGCAGTCAATTGCCGTTTATCACTGCAGTGCCGGAAGCCATAGAAATTGCATTTCCTTTCTTTGGAGTTATCATCGTCATTCTTTGACTGATCAGAATGGCAGTTTGTCGTTACAGTGAGTCAGGAAATACATGGAACACCTACTTCTTGAGGACTTTCATTCCATCCGATCTGTTGGTACTGCATATTTCAGTTGTTGGTCGGCCATTGAGTTTCTGTTTCCCAGCGATCGCTTTGATGTAAAGTGGAATAAAAAATATTGCTCAAAGTCAGGCAGTAGCTCGTGTACATTTTATTTATCACAGCTTATGTACGTGAGTTCATGGATCGTGATGCTTGAAGTAGCCTCAGTCAGGGTGCTGGCATTATTTGGTTAACTATAGTTGCAGCACGATTTTTTTTAGCTTCCGTAATCCTTTATTTTTCCCAACCATTTTCGTTTAATTTGTTTGCTTTGCGCATCTGTCCCTCTAGGTTTTGTTTTCATTTTTCTGTTTTCTCATCCTACAATTTCTAATCGACATCAGGTGGACGGGACAGAATCTTCGGATGCAGAGAGCGCCGCTGAATCGGACGATCCAGATTCACATGGAGACGACAGCTCGTGGGTCGCGTCTCGGACTACTATTCAGCCGCCGGAAGGAAAGCGTCCACGAACCACACGTCCGATGGACGATCCAAAAGTTTCCAACTCATCTGGTCTAGTATGCCAACGCTCCGGATCCGCGGGAGTGGGTAGTTTACTTGTATGTCGATTGCATGCAGCCTTATCAGATGACGTTAAGACTTTGGTTCATATGTTGACCAGCTGTCTGGCCGATTCCCCCAGCCGAACGCCTAGTCCGTTGTGCACACCAGTTCGTCCAACTACACAGAATAGTTTCCTTTCAGATGGATCAGCGTCAGATCGCGAGCAAATCCCAAAACGTCGTTGGCGTGGGCAGATCCATATTGGCAATGAACCTGGCGAATCACATGTCGGTAAGGGTACCAAAATGACGATCTCAAAATTTTTTGCCCCAGGACTGCTTGTTTCGTCTGTTCTATTTGCCTGAAATAAAACCTAATGGTCTAATTGCTTGTATCGTGGGCGCGACGCACAATTACCAAAGTTCCGTTAGAAAAATTAGTCAATCTCTGATTCGGTAGCAGCGGAAAATCATATCTACAAGCTGATGCCTTCGCTAGAAATTGCTTGCTTGGTGACACTTCTATAGACTCGGATATTACCAGAAATTTCATCGAGCGTGGAGATTTTTTCTTCAGAATCATTGCATAATTTTCATCTTGAGCCCCACTCTTTCTCTAATGATAGTTGTATCTTTGTCCTGCACACGTGATGACCCTCTGAGATTGGAGCCTAATGGATATTTGAGGATATTCGAAAAGGCAACTTTCATGTTTCATTCTAAACAACTGCACCATCTATAATCCGCCACAAACGTTTTTCATGCTTATATTTCGCCGGCGCTTACACCATCATTAAGCAAGCAACACCGTGGTTTTCCAACGAAATTTTGTCCATTTAATTCTTCATACTGCCCACCATTTCAGTATCACAGGCATATCCGTATTCAAACCCAGGTGGAATAGAACGTGATTAGATGACAATAAAAAACGCCTAAAAATAACAACAGTAATACCAACAATAACCGTCGTCTTAGTATAGTATGTAAATTGTGAAAAATCTGCTTCCTCCTACGACTTCACATTGTGTTGGATTCATGTTCGCTGCATTGCCATTGGTCAGTGTTAGAATGAATCACTGAAGGTTGTTACTCATTTTGGCCCCCATGTGTAAAATCAAATTGTGCTTTGATCCTTATTTGTTTTTGTCTTCACCAAGTTTGTGATCACAAGCACGAAAACTGCGGTCTTGTGCAGCTCCATCAGAGGGGTAACCGCTGCCTTGAGCTTCAGGTGAAGCTGAATTTCCGGAACCGAAAGCGCATTGGGGGAGAGAGTAAATAGGCAGACGTCACCCAGCACTCTGGTTCGCGTGGGTTCGGAAACAAGGGGTGTATTTGGCATTCCACAGGTTACCTGGAAACTTCCATGTACAACACTGGATGCCACATACAATGCATTGTGTAAATGTTAACCTTCAAGATGTCTGTCTTACTTGATCTGAAAACGACATTCACTACAATTGAGAGTGTATTTTTCCATCGTTACCTCTTACTAAAGGATATGACAGAGAAATTAATTTCCTTTTTCTGATCGTTGTGTGCAAGCAGCCTAGGTAGAGTTCGTGCTTATTGTAATCTTTCAGTCGAGCTTATCACAAGGAATGGTGCTCGTCGGTGAACTATTAGATTTCGAATAATGTGGGTGATGTTTGTGAGTGCGGCCCAGTTAGATTCGAAGTATTTTTCCACTGTCTGAGCGATAGAGCAGGTGTGTTTTGGATGGGTTTTTGACCTTGAAGATGTAACATGATGTTGCAGGATTGTGTTGACCCAGAGCCGAACCTTATTCTTGCAAGAGATGAGTTGGGTAGTTAGTAGCTTGTCGGCGGTTGGTCGTGTATGGAGTGAGATTTCTTCGGGTACATAAGAGACTCAGTCGGTGTTTAGCGATGTGAGATATGTTTGGTGCTGTGGCGACATTCGATTATTGATGAGAGGTTGAGTTTACATTTGAGTAGTCGTGTTGGTTCTGCTGTGCTGCTCATAGGTGTGACCTTCGATGGAAGAAGATAAGGAAAGTTGGTTTGTGTTTGAACACCGTTGTTCTTGTTTCACTGATTGAGTTTGAGAGATAAATCACGCAAAGAATGGTTTCAGAAATTTCTAAACTTGTCATTACAGTTTATAAGACAGCAACCCAGAGGGTAGCAAATAAATACAACGATTTCATTGGTGTATATATTTGTGTGCACGGTTATGTGTCGATGTATGCTGTAGAGTAGGGTACGATACCAATAATGAATGGAGTGGGTGATTAAATCACGAATGTCATCCGGTTTGTGCCACGACAGTTAGTGTCGCTGTGTTGTATGGATGCACGTGTGTGCTGATGTGGGAATGAACCAGACGTTTTCGCTCCCAGAGATTGGTTATCAAATGCTTGATCCCTAATTCTCCAACATTCCTGAGTATTCCTGTTCGGATGTTCTTGAATCGATTAGGCGACACTTGATAAATGACCTTAAATGCTTGGTTGGAGTTTACGCGGTGCTGAGATCGCGCTAGATATCGTCTCTGATCCGCCCCGGTTAAACCAGCGTGGGTGGCGTTCTTTCATGGGAATAGATAATTACTGAGCCGTTCGACTAACAGAATGCACCACAGATGCACCTGAATGAACAGACTACTATGAAAACGGTCAGCATAGACAATTTATCCTTATCAAAGGTGAGCTCTTGAATGAACAACGTAATTTCGCGGCGTTAAAGGTAAGTCTTGTCGCTAAGTCTAGTGGGAATTTCTGATAAATAACCACCTTTTTAAAGGGAGGCAAATAAATAACCCTTTCCTTTCGGCCGTGAACATCTCAGCCTTTCCATCATTTATGTTGTTCTTAAAAAACTTTTCCGTGTAGTCGTTGCTTCGGAGAACACTAGTGATATTAAGCTCATTCTGTAGCGTTTCCGTTGAGTAGATTTTTGTGGCTCTTGAAACTAAGCATTTTATCAGACCCCTTTTCCGTCTTGAGAATACGATGCTGTGGAAGTTCCTGTACTGGCCAGTCGAAGTCTTCTTTCTGTATGTAGGACTTTGAATACACTCGTCCTTATTTCTAGCCATTGACGTGTCTAGGACGAGAATTTGATTATCCATTTCCACTGTGTGTGATTTGTACGGAGCTAGGAAGGGCCCTGAACTGTTTGAATCCTTTTTTCACGTTGTGGTTTGAGTCAGTGACACAATGTCATCAACATGCTGGCTTTCGATGGTTTCCTCTATCTGATTTGTTTCCATCATAGCCATGAAGAAATCAACTAGTATAGGTCTGAAAAATTGGATAATTTTCTTAATGAGGGTAGGTGTATGTTATTGGGTCACTGAGCTCTATCTTTAGGACAGAGAGTGAATTTGAATGTCTTAATTTGTTTGGGATATGTTACACATGTCCGCTGGTCGATTCGTTCCGTGCATGCTGTTCTCCGAGGTGGGTAGTGGTTTGAAGATGGAACAAATTGGGCATCGCATGACATGGCGAAAAGCTATTAACTATGTAACTTATGAGCTGTTTGGAGTGACCACAGATGATGTGAATGATTGGTGAAGGTGGTGATATTGTTGTATTCGCGAGTTTTTCGCTTTCCTTGTTTTTTGTGTTTGTTTTGGTCGATTGCTTCCCTGATCACCATCATCCTGTGCCTCTAGGTATTAAGCGATACCGCGGTTTTTCAGACATTAATAATGCTTATCACTGCATAATTAAATTGTTACCCATCATCCATTTATTTACACGCACAAATGCGTCTGTTCGGTTTTTTCGGCCCAGTGCTTCAACATAGTTGTGGGTGGATATGTCACATTCCGAGCCGGCTACCCAACCTAACTCGTTTTATCAGATGTACCTGGTAGGTTTTTGTGGTTTTTCTCCATAATCTGAACTAGTCAGCCAGAATCTTCTTCCAACCGGTACATGTCTCAAAGAGGGCGTACATCTAGGACGGTACGGAAAGTAATCAAAAACACGCATTCACCCTCAGTGTCTATTTTAGGGTTCGTGATTTGTGCCCACGCATCCTACTTCAAACTTCAGTGTTGATAGTAAAGTTCCTATTCCATATTCCAACAATGTTGCGACGACTAATGTGTTCAAATACAGATAAGATTTGCTTATTTTCCGCCCCCCAAAATTCAGTTTTTTTTGAACTGCAAAAGACAACCCTTAAAGAATCCTTCAGGGCGTATTAGTCCTGTTGATAAACGTTAATTTCAATTGATGAAAACGCGAGCACCAGCATACACGTATAATAGTTTATGCTAAATCTGCTGCTGTTCTTAAGCACAGGCGGCATGCCCTTTAAATGCCTTATCATGAGTATATCCGGCCCCGAGTTGGCTACCCACCCTAAACGCCTCTAGTAATGCTTCTAAATGAACGTACTTCTCAGACAGCCTCTGCGGAGGCACTCCTACGCACTGCTTTCTTGTGTCGCAGGCGTTACCATTCAAATGCGAAAATCTAGACTGGTGCCGGCCCTCTCCACCCAGTTGATTGATCTTTGGTAGTCAGTGTAAGGAGAGGTAGGTAAACCTTGATCCCAAATCAACCTCAGGCTGCACACGAAGCATTCGGTTATGTGCTTACTGATATCTGTGGCGAAGTGTGTACTGAGAATACGAACTGAGTGATCAGCCACCGGTCCTCAATGGATTACGTGACCCTCAGATCGTCCTGGTGCCTGGGTTGGACTATCTGGTAAGAGGTTTAAGTTAAAGTACTCGAAGGCAACTTTCTACTTCGGTTTGGCTAACCAGGTGGTGTCAGTCCCACATAAAAATCGTGGATCCCGATAAATAATTGATGACCTGAAGGTAGATGATAAAGAAACGATCGCCTGCGGTGTACCGCGTGCACTGCTTCTTGTTCTTTCCTCTACACGCTCATTGTTTTCGTCTTTCGCCAAGGATGCGACGGCGCGTGATTTGTACTCATTTGTCATATATTTGCTTGTGTTCTTCGGTTTAGTGAATTTGGGCATTGGTTCTTAGTGATTCCCACCAAACGCCACTGTCCTCTTCACTATCGGCCGCCTTGCAAGACTTTTATCAACTTTGGGGGACTGCAAACCGTAATAGCATCGGGTGCTGTTTATTTCTCAGGTGCAGCTATTTCTTTCTGATCTTGAAGCTGCATTACATGAAGATGAGCAGAAAATCCACAGTCCGGAAATAGTTTGCTCGACAGAGATGATGTCTGTTGAATGCCGTCAAGAAATGCATTCAGATTGGGTTAACTCCGGTTTTAATTTGCTTATTATTCTTCTACCGTTTGCTTGTGAAGTTTTTTCTCTTTCGCTTACGATCTATCTATTCAAGACGTGATGTTATTAGTGTCCCTGTTAGTAGAAGTAGTAGTAGTGTCGAGCATCAAAATTACCAGATTTTACACCTGTCTGTTAGAAGGTGCGAATGATCTACATATGTTGCATGCATGTGATCTTGCCTATGACAGAGGTAGGTAAGCCTCATGTATCTCAATTAACTTGCCAACTATTTCTCGTTCGTATTGTAGCAAGAATGTTAGCGGGTGGATCACACCTTTATTGCTCAGCGAAACGAATCACAGTCACCAGACCCTGTTCGGCCCTGTATATTGCTTTTTTCCAAACTGCTCTCACGCGAGATCAGTGCTGTAACTAGCTGACCGTTTCCGGATCGATTCGACCGTCTGCCGAACATTTGCTTTCGTTCTTTTGGACCTCCTTCCGACTGTATTGGTTCGATTGTCCTGAATACCGACTTGAGCTGTCACTCTCAGCTGGGATAGTCGTGCTGCCTACCTGAGTTCTGGCTATGCTGGGCCTGTTTGTTGGTAACGCGGCCTTTCTCTGTTGGAGAATAATTTCGACATAGTCGTTGTTGCTTCTTCGGGTGACTGCCTCTGATTGGCTCGTGCTGTGAGGTTGATTATCTTCTCCATTGGTTATGTTCGGATCCTCCTCTTCAGTATGGCTGGTTTTCGAACCTGCTGCACTCATATGTTGAAGTTCAAGCCCGTTAGTTTGGTCTTCACATCACCTCCACCTTAGCTGATCCACGTCAGTTGAGAATCGATGGAATGTTGAAGTGATTGGTATACAGTTTACTCATGGATCAGTAGTATCCAGCATAAGAGTGTGATCTTGTATATTTTGGAAGCGATCGAATTAGTCACCATGGTTTTTTGCAAATGATACCGTAGTGGGCGCTTTCTCAATCGTTGGTGATGTTCTGTGATTTGTGTTTGTTTCAGCGAGAATTCGTGCAAAATATTGGCCTATATAACCTCGGTAAGATCTGGCATAATCCTGGATTGTAATTGTACTTAGTCTTAAACTGCCGCGATTGATCTGAGCTCTGGTTTTCGTGATCGTTGAGGGGGCATGATTCCTTTTGTTTCACGAGGACAAGTTTCATATCGATCTGATTTATGCATAATTACAGAATTTAATAGCAGGACACTATTGTTCGCCTTCCATATTACTCTTCATATTTTGTAAAAGTCAACTGCATTGTTTTTCTAGTTTTTCCCTTCTGAACTGTTTGCTCTCGAATGTCTACCTTTTGCCCCTCCGTTTCCGTATGTCTGTTTGCTTGAAACCCTTTTTACAGTCAGCGATGTTTTTGCTCGGTTCGAGCCAGATATGTTCCCCCTACATTCCCGTGCGGGAAGCAGAAACCTTTCGATATTCAAAGTAATATTATAATATATGTCACCATAATTTTTTGATGGTATTTCAAATTTGCAGTATTTGCAGCTGAAGCATCCCATCAAACAGTAATGAAACGGTCGTGTAGGTTTACTATCATTGTTTCTGTCTCAGGGTCGTAAGGCATCACCACCGACAAGCCTTCTTACTATTCCACAAGTGTGTGTGCTATTTTGATCACTATGGTTGACGTTTAGATCTATACTTAGATTTATGCATTTTCTGGAGGTTTGGCTTTTCTATGTTTTGACATTTGTCAAGGGTGATTTACCATGTCTGTCATAAGAATTTAGTGTCATTGTGATGACGCGCGCAGTTTTCAGTTTTCGTGGGAGTCTTCGTAAGTTCGAAGTGAATCCCACGACTTACGTTCGATCATTTTATTTCGGTGCATATTTCGAGATCTCGTCATTCGATGTTGCTGTGCCCCGTAGCCTTCAACCTAACTGTAAAATTCGGTGCTTTCCGTAGCCATTTCCATCATCTGGACACCTTTTTGCCTGCTCCTTTGCTTAACGGATCCTTCAGATCGTCTGATCAATGCCCCTGGAGGACTTTCCTCGACACAGTCCTCCGTCTCTATCCGGTCGAACGCAACAATAACAACAGTAAACAAACAAACACGATCGATACCTACCTCATTTCCCGATTCCTTATCTGCTCTGCCGACAAATAGCAACATCAACAGTACCGTCAGTTGTGCCAATAGCATATGTCCCGTACGCACCAACCCCCCTGTTCGCGTAAGCGATCCAACCGCTGTGAATTCAGAGTCACCCTCAACCATAATTCACTCAAGCAGTGCGATGGAGAACGGATCGAGCGACCCCTCCCAAACTGTGAAGGAGACCCAGTCCATTCTACTCCCCGAAGATGAGGATCCGGAAGAATCCGAAGCAGCCCAATGGTGGTACACGTTTTGGTCCAGTTCCTTGGCCACAATTGCCACTTGTTGTGACTTGGTTCGTGCGCTTCTGACCGGACCCGCAATAATTTTGCACAAATATTTTTTCACTCGAGCCGACATGGGAATTTTGACGAGACAGCACTGCACCACTGCATTTCCGTCATCCGCGGCGAGAGCATGTCCAGAATTCAAGCAGGTTGAATCGACAAGAGTTTACAAATGTACTCTTTTATCGCTGGTTAAACTGAGTCGTGTTCGTCAGGTAACAAAAGCTTCCTATTCCGAGATTATTCTGAGTCTGTTAGCGGGTGGGTTGCGAGCTTATCATCAAGTGAGTCGCACGTTTACTGATCTCGTTGTTCAAACAGTCCCTTTTTCTCATGATCATTTGTTCAGAAAATAAATACTTCAGTTCTTCACCGCAGCAAATCATCTCTTCGTTACATATTCACAAGACGCTAGGAGGGAATTTGACACATTGGAAAAACAAATCCAAGGTGGTATGCAGTAATACTTTCTAACGGCAATGAGCAATCATTGTAGAACTTTGTCATCTCTGTGGGGCCCAGATGACCCGTACCGATCCCGAATATATTAGGAGTGGAAGCAGTTCCTTCCTACCAACTTGGGTGCTTCAATGTTCGCACACTCATATCATCATGGTTCAGCATTAAACAGCAAAATAAACAAGCCTACATGACCGATGCCTTTTCCCCAGAGTTACAAGTTTATATAAAAAGAGTGAATATCCAACGGGAACAGTGAGTGCACCTACACAGGTGGAAAAAGATAAGACGCCACTGTAGCCAACACAAGGAACACAGTCTAACTGCACAAGGGCACTCG